>JBCFXI010001012.1:0-82914 GCA_038496175.1 Ampulex compressa
TTACAATACAGTAGCCCCCCCCCCCCCCCCCAACAACATTTTTGTTAGGACAAATCACCAACTCCAAGTAATTTATCATATATTAGACAAGTTTTTTACAGCAACTTTAAAATAATTATATAAAAAAAAACAAATGTATACAAATAATACATATTAACATTTTATATATTTCTATTTCTGGTAAAACTAAATTTCTGCAATTATTTTTTCTGTAGCATTTTAGAAAATAATCCTTGGGGTGCGTTTCCAATTTTTCAGACTGCATATAGCAATAATTTCTGGTTTCATGTTTATTGCCAGATTTGCTTTAATTGGAGTAGGTGTTACAATTGTTGATCATCCCCTTTTAAATAAAATGCAGCTTTCCATTTACTTACGTTTTATTGATGCTTGAAATCAACGCTCGATCACGAATCTGGGAATAGTTTCTTCTGAACTGTTTAACGAGAGTTTTTAGATACTGAAAAGGAGCAAGTTATTTCCTTTCATTGTTTTTTTCTACTTTAGAGTATGTACAAATTAAAAAAACATATTTCTAAGAAATGTGCAACGCCGTGGCGCCAAAGTTGACTCTATCGAGTGCGAACGGTTAATATTAATTCGTCTAATATGATTTTTTCTTATTTTAATATTTTATCATTAATATATACGGCATTCATGTGGAGAGGACTGAATATGCGCTATGTGCGTATTTTCGGAGTGGTGCCTCGAACAGCGGTAGTGTCAGGGCAAACAAACTACTCGTACCGAAAGGGTGCAAAATATTAATACAACCAAAACTTGTAAAAAGTATACAATTAATTTTTTTTTAATAAGCAGAATATAACTGGAACATGTGCAACCCATCAATATATAACAGCATATTATATAAGTTTGAACAAAGTTTTTTTGTTAACTTGATGTTTATCAGCATGCAATGAAAAGTCTAACATTTTTTAAATAAATTTCTACGTATTATTTTTATTAGAAATAATTTACTTAACTATTTAAAAGACTACAGTGTTTTAACATTGTCACAAAATATCGAACAGTTTCTAAAATTATTCTTATATAGTTGGGATATATCGCATTGTATGATGAATGTCATTACCAATTGACTTCTATAAATTTGATTGATTCAGAAAGTGTTTATGTGTTGCAGGTAGCCATTTTGACGTAATGAGTAGACGGGTCTTATGTGCATCCACAATGGAACTAGCTCAAGAATTATCATCAGTACTAGTACAATATTATCCAGAAAGAGATTGAGAAATTTCATTATATCAGTCTGGACAAAATATGCTGTCTCATATCCAGACTTTAGCAACATATTTGTTGATCAGTAAAATATTCTGCATATGGTTTACTATTACTATTCTTGTAATGTTTATTGAAACGTTACTTTCGTAAAGATAAAATAATGTACAAAGCAAAATAATAAATGTGGATATGTGTGACATACTGGTATTATTATTTCATCATCTGTCCATAGAAATCGTAATTATAAAAAAAAATGTTTGTATGAAAAAGGTGTAAGTGATTAGTCTATTTAAAATTCCTCGAAGTAATCCATTTTATTACATTATGTGTCTCTTATATACAGAAATAACTTCATATGCTGATATAACTTGTGCAATGGTATAGCATAATTAAAGTACAATCCTTTTGAATGTCATTGTATATTTTCCGTAATCTGAAAACTCAAAAATTATACAGATTAAGATTAAGGAGTGCATTTGTACCATTACGTAAGATTATATAATGTACCTATGAGTCCAGAGACTATTTGAATACTTTGTTACAAGCCAGATGTGTGTAAATTTGTTTGAATGTGACTTTCTTTTTTTTAATTCATTTTTGACAGCAACTGCTAAGGTCATTTGGACTAAGACCTACTACATTTATTCAAATTCAAACCCGAGTCTGGAAGTCCTAGCTTCTGTCCATTACATCACCGTAGCACGGCTTTGAATGTGACTTGTAACTACAATAATGTCTTACCTGCATTTATACTTACGATATCATGCGCTGTTCTCTGTCATTCTAAGACAAACCTTTGTGTTGATATACATTTAGTCAAATTTTTATGAATCCATTCTGTCGATAGAGTTTTACATTGTTGTCAAGTTGTGGATTCCAGGGTATGACCCATTTTCTTCAACATTCTTTTTCCGATTGATTTCATCATCTCTGCCATTGCCTCCCCTCCTTACAGGGAGGGCTATAAGTGAAACATTACCAAATTGCCAATTAGAAACATACATAATAAATGCGTTTTTGATGTATTCTTTTACTTCTGTATTGAAACGTGCCCAAAATATCTATTCTTTCATATATTAATTCGTTTCTGTTGAATCGCATAAGTTATTCCTGTCACGTAAGGGTAAGGTATGCTAACAGTCTCATGCTTTACATTATGGTAATTCCATAAAAAGAAAAATAACAAAACTAAATTCTCACTAACTTTCTGAAAAATGCAATACTGAATGTCCTACAACGTTCTTAGTGCATCTTTTCATGATTTTTAATTCATGACGATGAGAATGTCTTTAGCGCTTATCAGTATTGATACCAAAATTATAGAGCTATGTAAAAAATTAGAAAGTTTACGATTATGATACAATGTTAGGCCCGAATTTTCTTTCATAAGGCTATAGATATCACGTATCGCGAAGCGGATATACTAAATATCCCATAAGGCAGGCCCCCATGAATACCTTGCAACGGGATCGGCGCTAAATGCCCTTGAAAGGTCCCCCTCGACATTACGATGATTTGAATCGAAGACTCATCTGAAACATAAGCAGCCTCGTACAATATTGCCATGGAATAAAGACATGCCGTGAACCATTCAAACAGCACTAATGTACTGTTCTACGATTTCAAGCGAGTAATATGCATGATACGAAATATTATAAATGTCGGAATTTCGATTTCCAACATTGCAGTACAAACTGCCATACGGCGAAATAGCATATAACGATGCAGGCTCGCGTAAACTACGCGATCAAACTAAAATAATAATTCCGAAAGTTAAATAATGACGAGAGTATCTAGTAATGAAACAAAATATTTGATTCTACATCAAGTAATGTTCAGTGCTTGATATTTAAGATTTTCTATGTACCCAGTGAAAAATATACACATTATTTATTTCTGCATCTTATACGAATATTTAAATAGTCGAGATCCGTTATATTCATGATTAATGAGCGGAGTTGACAATGTCGAGCATGTCGAACCATGTGCAACATTTCTTAAGATGTACTAAATCTACACATTATATCATCAATAATGAAACGTATACAGAGGACAAATATTATTGTAAAGTTCACAAACTAAAGTACGTCCGGGGCCGGTAACATCAGACCTGTGTATGCTGTGCAATAATTGAATACAGATTGAAAATATAAAATACAGGGCTTTCTTCACATTCTGTTAAGCATATGTCGATTTATTTCAATAGCTGACCTACTTACTATACAATCTTTCCTTCTGGTTAATACAAATCTCTTTGCCATTAAACGAATAGATGCCGTGCGTATATGTCGCCGACATAGAGGAAAAAAAAAACAAAAAGAAAAAAAGAATACCAAAAACCGTTCATAAACCGTTGCGGTCGTATTCAATGGTCTTACAATTTTTACGAATACGAAATTCTTGATTCCAATTATGTAGCGCATCGTTAGTAATGTTTTACGGTATAATTATTTGTAAAAGATATTGGAAACCCGCGCTTCCAACTGAGATATTGTAGGAAAAGAAAAATGCTATGTACCACCATTATGCTAAGGTAGGTCATGGTTTGTACAGAAAGAGGCGGTTGCTGTTTCTCGATTCATTACATGTATGAAACAGGACCGTTGCTGTTCAAACGATAGTAAGACCCATTTTTGTATGGTGCTCACTGATTCATCACTTTGAACATGGAGATATCATTCATGTTACATATAGAACAGTTTACGGAAATACAGCCAATTTATATTTGCACAGTTATGATTCAATTAATTAACGTTCGAGATATTTGCAAAGATCATAATCAATATAAAAATAATGCACTCTATTGACTTGCAAGAGTCACTACCTATCCAGTAGTATCAGATTGATGAAGTTATAAAGCGTAATTGAATAGGTGAATTCTGTAATCGTAGTTCACGTTGCAATTTCATTACGTAGAAAATGCGATCGGTAGATATGATATTCGCGCCGCCTCTTTCCGCCAAAACTTATACAGACATTCCATAAAAGACAGGACACCGTTTATGGTTAGTAGATCGAGATATTTCATAGTGTACAGCGGTGCCGATTCAAACATTTTACAAAGTTACGTCAATGAATTCTCCGATGTAGAAGGTCCCCGTGCAGGGTTACCTAGATTTTTTCTTGTATAAAGGGATGTGCCAAGGCATGGTTTACGGTGATTCTCTTTCCAGCATCCAGCATCAATGTTCGCTCCAACAGATCCTTAAGCTGTCCTACTTTTCGATTTTGTTCTGGCGGCAAGGAATTTCCACCAAGTTCAGCACCAAGGTCACGAGTAGCCGGTAATGTGGACATCACTACAACTTTTTCCTAGCAACATGTAATAATTGAAAAACACATTGAGAAGTATGCAAATGACTTTTGTGCCTTTAACCTTCCATTTGGCGTAATGTATATAACAGCAATGAACGTAATCAGAGAAGGTGTACCAAGAACAATAAGCTAATTTTTAGAATTCAAAAAACCATTGTTATTATACAATCTCTTTTACAACAACAATAGACGAACTTATAATGGAACGTTGATTCAAAATAATGCCAAGATAAAAATATGAAAGTGCTTTAGTGGCGGAACTTTTTATGTTAGAACTGAATAGCAAAAGTATAATATAACTGACAAGTGCCTGTAAGATTAGTTGCACCAGGCACAAGGTTTACATGATCGTCGTGAATGTGTAATACAATTACTTACTATACGCCAGAGAAGGATCGTTGAAAAATCCATAAAAAGGCTAACTTACCCGTTCAGTGACCTTATCAACTTCATGATAGAGGAAATTGCAGTTAGAATCAAAATGTTGGTCCTTGAACGTGCCTTTCCTAATCAGCTTATTGGGCATTTTGCCTTTTAGATCCATGAAGAATTTCAACATTTGATTGTTTGTTTTGCCCGAGAACATTATCTTTCCCGTGTATAATTCATATATGGTGCATCCCACAGACCACATATCAATACCAAAATCATATGGTATACCAAGAACTAGAAAAAGGCAATATTATTCCTGCTTCATGACAATTTGTATTAGATGTACGTGAAAGTAGTGATCCTCCCATGTAAGTGTGATAGAGTTATTGCCAATATTATGCACAGTTTCTGTTTATGTTGGATTTGCTCAGGAACAAAACGCATTACTTCGATGGGTATTCAGTTTTGTGTACATTCATTTTACATTCTTATTTTAGGGCTGCACATAAGAGCAGTGATTTTTTCTTTTTTACGTATAATAGTTGATAACCAATAAACGTATTTATATTCAATAAAGTATATAAATTTTTTAAAAATTGCTTTGCAATGTACAAATGCTAAGTGTAAAAATATCAATATGACACTCGTTACTAGATATCCTTTTGATTGATATGGATAGGTAAAAATCTGACAAACATAAAATAATACTTACTAATTTCAGGAGCACGATAAAATCTTGACACTAAATATGGTGTTATCTCATTTTCGTGAGCATGGGATGCAGAGCCAAAATCGCAGAGTTTCAACACTAGCTTGCTTTCACTGACTAGAATATTATCCGGTTTGATGTCAGCATGCAGTATATTTGCGCGTTTTAATAATTTTAGTGCAAGGAAAAGTTGCTGCGTATACGATCTTACCGCTTTTACATGTAAACCCACGTCTTTGCCATATTTTTTTAATACCTGCATAAAATCAGTATATTTATAATATTGTTACAAGTTTTAACTGACTTAGGAATTATTACCTCTCTTAAGTTCATCGACAAAGGTTCAAAAACCATACATAAATGATTTTTGTGAAAAAAGTGCCTGAAAAGACGTAAGCAATGAAATCTATCTTCCGGGTCTGCATCGTTAAGTTTTCTCAAAATATCTAATTCCTTGAGGCCAGTTTTGTGCCTAAATTCAAAACATATAACAATAAATAATGTTGTGGGCATATAGTATTTTTATATGTAAAACAATCCTTACATTATTTCATTATTCCTTATTATTTTAACTGCAACGTCCAGGTTACCCCTGGCACTGTCTCTAGCCCTTACAACATTGCTAAAAACTCCTTGACCCGTATATCCATATACTACATATCTTGAGTCTAATGTTTCACCAACACGAACTCTAGAGTACACAAATTTAATTAGTTAAGTTCTTTCACAGAATGCAACATTAAAAATCTGCTAGCATACGTTACCTGTAATAACCCTCCGCATCATCCCAATTGTCTGTCAGGCTTGGATTATCAGGACCACCTTGTCTTTTTCCTTCAACAGTTGGGCTCTAAAAATAGTAATATATATTAAATTAATACCAAACTCTAAGTTCTATGAACATATACACGGTGATTCTAGTAACTGGACCGAGCTATAACGGATTTTTAAGTGAAGTTACAAAAAAATTGTACAGGAAAAGTTTGCATTATTCGAAAAGCTCCATCATCCTACACACTGATTTTTTTGCCAAGTGCGTTAGTGTATCTGCAAAGTGCAGTTGTATTGTTTTTTTAAATAGAACCACCCATGTCTTTTTACATAAACACGTTCCTTAAGCCATTCTGCAATTAAAGTGTATAAGTAAAGTCACCGAAAAAATAATAGTGTATGAGAGACTTCGCTTTATTCGAATATTTGTAACAGATACTCAAACGATTCTCTACCACATTACGTAGATGTTTCGAATTTCAGGTATGTTAACTTTGAACCGTTACGTTTCAATCCTGTTTACTAACATCTTATACTCAAAGACATCAGTCTTGTGTTTTTACAATCATTCGCGTTTATAATTAAGATGGAGCACTAGCATATAACGCGAGAGTAGTTACAAGATTTTTAAACAAAACCTATGGGAAAAACTGGTACGGTACCTACAGCTCAACGTCTTAGTTGCCATATTCACTAGACTTGAATTGCCTTGATTTTTTTTTCTGTGGAGATAATGGAAATATAAAATGTACACGCAATCTGTTTCTGTAGACAACTTGAAGGAAAAAATTAGGCTTTCCTATTCACTCATAACTACTGAACAACTCAGTAATGTAATGAAAAACACCAAGAAACTTATTAGAAAATGTTTGGAAGGTAACTGAGAAACGTTTGAGTACCGTTATAAATGTTTGAATAAAGCAAAATATCTGATAGACTATTCTTTTTCTGCGACTTTTCTTATACATTTTAATTGCAGAATGACTTAAGGAACGTATTTATGTAAGAAGACATGGGTGCTTCCAATAAAAAAAAAAAAAATACAACTGCACTTTGCAGATGCACAAATGCACTTGGGAAAAAAGTCTGTGTATAGGACGATGGAGTTTTTTGAATAATGTAAAGTTTTCCTGCACGATTTTTTTCTAACTTCACTTAAAAAAGAGATATAGATCGGTCTAGTTACTAGATACACTCTGTATACGATTATGGAAGTGTTATAAGTCGTTTGTTCAGAAACCACAATAAATATCGACTTGACCCATTTTTTTATTAAATGGGATAAGGATAATAAGGAGTTTGAATGCACGAAAATTTGTGACAAGCGCTAGGATGAAGCACCCTTTTCCTTCCTACCCAATCACCTTATTTAAAAATTAAATTTTTTAAGCAGAACACGTTCTAGCGAATCGGCGTTTACTGCGGTTTCTGAGAAAATATCTTGTGACACTGGAGTGCACAGTATTAGAACATACATTAAAGTCTCCAATGTTATCTGCTTCAGCAAACATATCCCATTCATTCGATTTCTTGATACTTTGCTTCTCCTCCTGTTTTGATTTATCCACCTGCCTCAATTCTTCCTGTAAATCAGATTCTTCATGGGGTGCATCTTCAAATCTCGATTTTCGTTTTTTAACTGGTTGTGGTGATTTTGGTTTCTCGGGCAGTGGCGGGGTATGGCTTTCCGAAGTAGATTCGTTGTTGTTGCATGGTATTTCTAAAGATTTTTGAGAGATATTGGATTGGCTCTCTGAAGGAGGTGTTCCAGGAACAATATTGATATCACCAGACATATTTGAATCTTCATTTGGTCCACCTAGCCTCTGAAAGGAAGATAAGAGTACATTGGGTACCGTAAACTTTTAACATTTTTATTGATATAACATTATTAATACTAAATAAGCTGAAATACTTTAAGCAACTCCTCCCTTTGTTTCCTTCTGCGTTCTATAATTACTTCTTCATCTTCTTCTTCTTCAATATCAATATCTTTGATGTCTTCCTCACTAGAGCTATCTGTATGCTCTATTTTTAAGCCTTCAGACAATGAATCTTTAAACTTATCATTACGATCTCTCTTTCCATTCTTTTCTCTGTCTCTATCATGATCTCTGATATACTTTTCTCTGTCTCTCCGACTACGAGATACTGATCTAGAATTCTTATATCGATCATTTCGCTCTCTGTCTAATCGATTCCTTATGGGACTACGAGATCTGGCACTTCTGGAGCGTTCCCTAAATCTCTCATAATTTCGACTATCCCTCCGTACGTCGTTACATTCGCGAGTGCCCCGACTATCTCTATTTCCATGCTGATCTCGACTAGCATGACGCTCGTGACTGTCTCTCTTATCCCAGTTAGGATGTTCATCCTTGCTGGGTGGTCTATCACGACTACGACGATCGTGACTAGCATGACGGTCTCGACTGGCTTGGCGGTCTCTGCTAGGATGTCGGTCACGGCTACTATGTCGTTCCCGACTGTCACGTCTTGTGGTAGATACTTTATTGTCCACCTTACATTCCACATTTTTAAAATCGTTACGGATTCGAGAACTATGATGATCTGCGTCACGCCTCCGTTCTTCTTCTCTATAATCAAAACCATTTAATCAGAGATTAAGGAGTAAGGATTAGGTAAGCACATGATAAACGGATTGTATAGATTACATACCTTCTCTCTTGTTCTCTTTTACGCAACTCGTCTCTTCTTCCTAAATCTTTACGCTTCTCCTCTTCTGGTCTTCTCTTAGGTTCCTCTTTCTTAACATCTTCCTTGTGTCTTTCACCGAACTTTCGTAATTGCCGCTCATCCCTTCTAACATCTTCCCGTCTGGTCTCTTCTTTTGTACGCGACTTATCCTCCTTCCTTCTCTCTGAATCTCTTCGTTTGTCTTTGTGCTCCTCTCTACTTTTTCTCTCTCTGCTAACATCAACTACAACTCGCCTTTCAGGTTTCGACAACTTTTTACGCTCTCTACTTCCAGATTTACTTCGTGGGCGTTTTTTGAGTGGTACATTATCACTCTCACTGTCATCTTCTACAAGTATAACATCAGGCGTTTCAACAGTTTTTATTTCTTCCTCCTCTGGCTCCTTATCCTCTTTTTCAGATTCATCCGACAAATATTGGACTAAACATGCTTGTAAGCGTTCCTGTTAGATAAGCATAAAACATATTCATATGTATATGTATATACATGTGTGTGTGTGCATGTTCGTGCGTGCGTGTGCGTGTTTGTAAATGTGATGAAAATAGTTCTTTCTTGCCTTAAAAGGTGATAACAAGCTATACAAAAAGATTGATTTAAAAAAGATATAACACCTTTTGTTTCATTAACTCCTCAAGGTCAATGTCGTCTTCGATAATTGTACAATCTACTTCATCAGAATCCAGGTCAACTAATTTTTCACCATCACTTTCATCTGTGGAAAGTACTTCTAAAAGAGAAGTTTTCACTTTGCCATTAACACCAATCTCCTTTGAAGCTGTGTTCGATAATAATTTTTCATCTACCAAACCATTTTCCATATCCCTCTCCTTCTTTGGTCGTTTATGTTTCTTGTGCTTTTTCCTGAAAAATAAATATGTAGGCTTATAAGCGATCTAATTATTACCGATGTAAAAAAACCAAGGGTAATTAACAAAATAGCACAAGAGACAAAGCATGACATTAAGTAGGACATATTTTTGAGCATACCTTTCTTGACGGTCCAGTCGTTCATCCGTTCTTTCTACTAATTTATCTTTTTTATGTTTATGATGCTTATGTTTCCTTTTCTTTTTTCTTTTTTGGTCGCCTAACATCTCAGACTCCGAATCCAAACCAACAAGATCCTTCTTAGGATCTAAACACTCTAAATCTGATGTACTAGAACGTTATAAAGGATACATATACGTATGGTAAATATAAATCTACTGTATGGTTAAAAAAATTTAACAATACACTTTTATTTTAATGACCTTGACTTATGTTTCACTGATTTAGAAATAGAAAACGCGATTATTACTTTTATTAGATTCAAGCAGCACATTAAATAAACTAATGCCTAATATGAAAATGGTGCATCGTAAAGGTAGGTTAGTTCTTACTAATTAATTAGAATTCAATTTTCCGGGCAAGAACTTTTCGAGATACTTTTTATGAACGCTTCGTGCAAAGTAAAAAATGGTGTAAACTATTTAAAAGTATACAGGATTCATTGCGAAAATAAACAGAAGTTGCTTAAGTATAAGATGTAAACAGGATGGCGTATGTATCTTGTTGCACCTCAAAATATAATATTCTTACTGTTATAAGAATGCTGTGACATATTGAATATAAAATACATACCCCATAATTGCTTTTAATAAGTAATTAGTACAAAAAAAAACAGAAAATCACTGCACATAACAACTACACGCATACGCGAGTTCTCAATAAGTCGCCATCTTGTACTTTCTATACTACTACTCAACGTATCTCGAAGTTTTTTCAACAAATCGATATCGGATCGAGACTTCCGGCTTCCGATGTTCAAGTTTCAGTCGCATTTTGATGCCCACGTATTTTAGGTTGTATATAATAAAGGTATTAAGAGTAGATGTTCTTATAAACAGAACGATTCGAATCTTAGCACTATAAAGTCGAGTCATTACAATGTCTTTTCAAATTTTCAGCACATGTTTTTTATTGCATGCTGCATCACTTATAATATTTTGCTGTACAAAATTTTAGGTACGTGTACAAACACAGCATTCATTGCATTAATAAAGTATTTCTTTTTTAATACTGTTTTTGGTAACGAGTATTAAGAACATTTCGTTTAGAATTTATCTTATTAAGATGAATTCCGAGTCATTGAAAGTACGTCCACATTAACTGCTACATGCTATTCTCGCTATATAACTTGCTTTTTTAAATAATAGAGTAAGCATAAATATTTACTTGCTGAAACTATAATATTTTCTTCATATCACAAGCCCAAGATAAATGCTGCCTTTTTTATTTTTATATATTAAACAAATACGTATGAAAAGTTAAAGAGCCTTATTCAATTTCTTCCGGTAAAATGCATCAAGATTGTAAATGTTGTACGTAAGTGACATTTCAATATTTCAATAAGTTGGCTATATATATTTCAATCGCTTGCCAACACTAATGTGGTGTCATCGACAAGATACAAAATAATTGCCAGTGACATTATATTTGTGTCATGTATAAAGCTCTAAACAAATATCAGATGCTAAATGCCTATGGGTGTTAAACAAATGAATTTTGATTACTCCTGTGAACGGTAGAATCAAAATTATTTGTTCTTGTATTCATTATTCTCAGCTGGCAAAATAATATTTAACGATGGAAACTGAATTCTGGTTCAAAACTTTTAAGACTGCTATATTATCCGCTGTACTACAGTACCTTTCAAGTGAATCGTTTTTTTCACAGAGTATGTCGGATTATGTGACTTTTAAACTACATAGATGTTTTTCAAAAGTGACTAGCCATATATAGCTAATCTTGCAGCAACATGTAAAACATTTCCAGTGCCGTTTGTGGTTTGATACCAGTCTTGGTATTCCAATAATCTCCTTCAACACATTGTTGGGCAGTGTTGTGTCATATAAAACAACAAAGATTTGGTAGGCAGAACAAATAAAAAATCCCATATTTATATTTGTATGAAAAAGGAAAAGTAAAGAAAAATGTATTAAGGATAAAATTTAAATCTATCTGATTTTAAATGTGTATAACAAAACCATAATACAAGTAAGAGTATAACTCTGTATTTTTAAAAATTAATTGAACAAATATGAAGAAAGAAATATTATAAGTGTTAAAAAAAAAGTATAGAAAAAAATATAGAACTGTGTGGGATCGCACCATCGATGGCACGTTCAGGTTATATTCTATTTGAACAAGCTGAAAATTATTTTTGGACTACCTCAGTAAAACAGTAGCAGAATGAACAAAGCTGGTGTGAGACCGCACAGCCATAATAGTATTTAAGCACTTTGGATTTAGCGTAATTATTACACAAAGCTGTTTAGAGGAAAGACGCAACACGTTCTGATGATTTTTTATTCTATATATTCTTTGCACAAGTACGCATTATATTCATTGGCTCAATGCTGCAATCTGCACCTTAAAACTTTACAAAAAGTAGAAATGTAAGTTTTGATAGAAGAAAATGTTTGTTTGGCAATTTTTTCAAAAATAAGTTATTGGACTGCCTTAGCACAGTTCTGCCGAATATGAATAATACAATTATTACGCTTTCTTCTCATAATTGTGTGAAAACAATTTTTCTCTGAATTTTGGGCTCTGAAAAATATGAATGTAGTCCTGCTCGTGTTTTATATCTTCTCCGCTAGAGGTGCTGATTTCAGTTTATTTATCGAAAACCAGTTGAAACCTTTTCTTCCTCAATTCCAAATGAAACTCATAATGATTATGATATTTATATTCAGAAATATTCGGAGAATAAGATAGCGTATTGTTCTGTGGAAAAAGTGATAAAACAAAATAAATCTCTTAGGAAACGTGGACTTCAATTTCTCATTGAAGTTTCAGTAAAATTGCAACATCGGACAGCGCTATTTTGTACTCTGGAGATGTAATGTAATCTTTTAAAATGTATGTATCTAAAATTAATGTATTTTTTAAAACGAAAATCGCCATAAGACATAGTGTTTTCGCTGAATAAACGTAACGAGCGGTAAATATTAGCACCGGTAGTTTGCGTGGCTGATCCTTGTTCCACACGCTCTTGTCACATCGATGCGTCTTTTTCTCTTTGAAACTTTTTAGATTGTCCGCAAGAGGTCCTCAAAATCAGGAAGACAATACAGAGGTACTGACAAACTTACTCCTGCAGAATTTTAAGGTTCCGTAGGGGTGAGTTTGTTGGCAGCCTTGATTTGTCTCGCTGATTTTGGGGGTCTCTTGTAGAGAATCGCAAAAGTTTCGGAGAGAAAGAGACGAATCGACGCGACAAGAGCGTGCAGGACAGAGATCAGAGGTACAAAGGATCGGTGCTAGAATTTCCCGCTTGTTACGTGTACTCAGCGAAAACGCTATATCTCGTCATTTTTGCTTTAAAAAATGCATCATATTCCAGAGATAGCGCTGGCTGATTCTGCAATCTTTTTGCAATTTTGTTGAAACTTCAATAGGAAATTAATGTGCACGTTTCGTAAGAGAACTATTTTGTTTGACTACTTTTTCTAAAAAGTTCAGCATTCGCTTCTTGGCCGAATTTTTCTAAATATAAATATCACAATTATTACACGTTGGATTCAGAATTGAGGAAGCATACCTCGCAACGGATTTACGATAAACAAACTGAAATCAGCACCTCTACCACAGAAGTTCTGAAACACGGACAGGGCTACATTTATAGTTTTCGGAGCCCGGGGCGCAGAAAAAAAAATGTTGTGTAACACATTTATGAGAGGAAAGCATAATAATTGTGATATTTATATTTTGAAGAACTATGCTGAGGTCGTACAATAACTCATCTTTGAAAAAATCGCCAAACAAAATTTTTTTTCTACAAAAACTTGCACTTTTATTTTTTGTAATGTTTTAGCGGCCAAATTGGAAAATCGTACCACTCAACATTATGTGTAATTGTACAAAGAATAATTAGAATAAAAAATCTGATAAACATGTTGCAACTATTTTCAAACGTTTTGGTGTACAAATTCCGCTGAATCCGAACTGTTTGAAAACCATTATGGCTGCGTGATTTTGCGCCAGGCTTGGTAGTCTTATTTCTGTTCTGTCGGGACAGTTTCAAATGCTTTTTAGCTTATTCGAATAGAAGGTAGTGTAAGAACAAACATTCATGGTTTCGAGTCCATACAGTCCTATCTTTTTTATTTTTTTGTGCATTGAATTTATAAAAATTATATTCTTTATAATATTTAAAAATCTATTATTTTTCCAAATGATAACGATTTAACGCTATAGATTGAGTAAACGTTAATGACGCAATTCTTAACAAAATCGCAAATGTTGATCGAATTTTCGATAAAAACGATGATACTCATATATGAATCATATCACATATGAATCAGAAACACGCGTACTATTTCCAAATACAGGGATAACTCCATATAACTCAAAGAAAGTATTGCATTTTTGCATTGTGGACTTCTTTTCGAATAAAGTATGCGTTTGTTGAGCGTGATGATATGTTTTCGCAACTTGAAATGTTATCGTCGCTTAAACGATTTTACGAGGACTGTTTGGTTTCCGAAATAATTGATAGCAGAGTTGCACGAAACATGCCAAGTCGGGAACCACAGTATATTATCGAAGCGCAGGCTATAGAGAGTAAAATTTTATTGAATCATTAGGCAAAACAGCTACATCTTATATGTTTGAACAGTTGCAATAATTGGACCGTTTATTTTGAATGTGGTGTAAGTCCATTTTTGGAAAAAAATGAGATATCACGTAATTTATGCTTAATTTAGTGTAAACTCTTTATGCATAACTAGTTAGTATTTAATTTCTTAAAAAATGTCCATGCTTTGTACAATTCAAAATTGGTTGCTAAATGAAATTGCGTAACCACTGATTATGAAAGTGGTGTAAGTCCAATTTCGATAGACAGATGGTGAGGTTAGTGGCTACTGTTTTTTACCTTTGTACAATATTCAAAACGCAATTAAAAAACCGATAAGAAGAAAGACTAATGAAGAAAAAGTAAATTGGTTGGAAATATATTGGATGAGATTTTGCAAAAATGCACCGTATTCTATTTTACATAAAACATCAATGGAGGAGACAGAATTTAATACTTTGGATTTAAGAATTTAAGATTTAAAACGCCTACATGTCGGAGTAGACCACCAAAATTTGAAAAAATCGCCCTGACGCCTTTGTATCACGATGCAAGACCTATTACATACGAAAAATATAAAAATATGGAGCAATTATTACTTTATGTATCTCTTGTATATTATCAATATTTCAAAACACTGCCACACGAAAAACATGAAAAGAGAATACGAATATCTTTTATTAAGTCTAACAATATATAGATATTATTCATGTTAAAATTAAAAAATACTACTCCTATTCTATTTCTTGTTATTATTTGTAAACAAAATTTGAGTAATATCAAGTATATTTCAAGTGATATTCGATTTTTCAAAATTGAAGTTAAACGATTTATACAACCGAATAATTTTGAAAGTGGTGTAAGTCCATTTGTAGCCCGTAAATATACATTACTGTAGATAAATTCGTCTAAAACAAATTCATATAATCAAATTACATATTGATAAATTAGTAAAAACATTGCCACAATTGATAATATTAACCCATATTTTTAAATTAACAAATATGCTAATCTTTCATTTTCTCGAAACAAGAGAAAATGGACTTACACCACTTTCAAAATAAACGGTCCAATTGTTTGTTTTGAATAGTGTTCAATAAAATTCTTAGTCGCTGGGGAAGAGGCGGTAGGCTATTTCCTGCTTATTACTAAATCATTTTTCTAATGATGATTTTGCCTTTCTCGTCACATATATATAATGCAACGGCAATCCCGCATATTTTTCATAATTTGAGATTGGCACTATTTCATTCATATTCAATCATATTGTATGTTAATATCTTTCTCTTATAGTTAATGTCTTATATATTGTTATATCTTCATTCTCCTTCTAGTAAAAATTTGAATAATGTACGACGAGAATCTTGCTTTGTGTGAAAGTGGAACATAATGTTTTAATTGCCATGTTTCACAATAAATGTTAAACAATACTAATACATCTATGCGAGCTGCATAGTACATTGTATTTTTACAGGCATTCAGACAAATATACTGTGTCCCCATCCAGAACACGAGGAATGTTCGTGCTGCAGACGAATTGTGAGGGCCGAGGAACTTGCACCAGACAGTGATGTGTGTCGAACACGAGTCAGACGTGTTAAGAAATAATAGAAACTTTATACTAAATCGTACATTATCGTATCAATCATCATTTCTTTCTTATAATACTAATTATGATGCATTGCGAAAACTCACACTTACACAATAAAAAACGCATTTTTGTTTCATTTAATATTCCTTTGTTTATTTTATTATCATATCAATCATTTCTTTCTTATAACTTTCTTATAACACTAATATGATAAAAAATGTATACAATAAAATAAACATATTCTTGTTTAGAATTGCGTTCCAATGTACGAAAAGTAGAAAAGTTTTGGCGAAGTATTATCACTAAAAACTTGTATTTGGACAACGGGTATAAGCGAGCATGCTGTTCATCTAAAAATATTAGCAGGAATGCCACGGGATTCGGAACCAAGCAAAAGTCAGAAGACAACAACAATAAATATTACAAGCCTACACCGCACGGATGTACTTCTGTGAATTTATCGTTATTATAAATATCATGGAAGGTGCATATTAATAAAGAAAAAATTATGTGTTTCTTTTTTAATAAAAATTGAATATTATTATGGGTATTTTTTGATGCATACCTTTTTGTTTTTAGTGTTTATTTTTTCAAAATTATCATAAAAAAATCATTTCAATTAAGTTTAATCGATATTATTCTTTTTCATATATGGGGGCTTTTTATTAAGAAATTATATATATTTATATATACAGTAATGCCAGTTTAGCGTTCTCCACTCCGGATCCGTGTGGCAAATTCTATCGAGGCAGAGAAGTTGGTACGGATTGCCCAGGCTTATGTTTCATTGGCAACGTCGCAAACTAGAGCGAGACATATCGAATATGAATGAGACACATTGAGAGCCAGAAAGGCGCAATAAGAATAAGTGAGATACACTGACTACGAGAAAGAGGCATTGCGAGCGAGCGAGATAAATTGAGAGCGACAAAGACGCTGTAAGAGCGATCGAGATACTTTGAGATATCGGAAAGGTGGGGGATTAGCGCGGGTACTCGCTAGCCATGCTACGGCACCTTTCATGATCTGCGACAGTTCTCCAGAGCTTTTTAATTTCTCCAAATGAGACCCCTAAAGTCAATTTGGAGTTTGGTGCTTACTCCTGCGGACCCTTAAGGGTGCGCAGGTGTGAGTTTGTTGGTACTCTTGAATTATCCTACTGATTTTGGGGGTCTATTGCGGAGAAACTGAGAAACCTCGATGAGAAAGGGACAAATTGTTACGATAATAGCGTGTGGGAAATTTGGCAAAGCATAAGTTTTTTTGAAGTAAAAACGCAATAATTCCTTATGAATCTTTTTTTTAAGCTATTGTACACGTGTTGTACTCAAACTTCGTCAAAAATAAATGTAAGAACTTTTTGTTTGAGTTTTTTTTCCAAATTCAGGTTCTGATACCATGTGCGTAGAATTTTTCTGAATACGAATATCACAATTTATATGCCCTTCTTTCGAAATTGTGGCTGGAAAATTTATTTAACGTTTTCAATAAATGCAGCGAAATTAGCGCTTCTATCGGCGGAGAAATAAAACAAGGACGGGTCTACACTTATGCAGACGTTTAATTTGTTCCATTAATTTGTTCCACGACCCCTGAAGGGAGGCAAGGAGAAGCTGGAATACGATCGTGGCGGTGTTCCTTTTCAGAGTTATGATGCACTTTTTCAAAGTTGTAAAATGGTTCTTTGCAGGGTTATGGCACGGTTCTTGACTGAACTACAATTTATTTTACATTGGAACAATGAGTCAATCAATTAGTTGATCATTTATGAAATCATTTACATAATAATCCGATGCAAAAGTTTCTTTTAAAGGATATTTTTCCAATTTTAAAAGATGTCTCCTTCTTTTCTCGCCTTCTTGGATTAACAATAAGTTATATTAGGTTCTATAATGTTGTATTTGCACAAATGTATGAATAAAACAATTAAAGATGTCAATGTGTGTAGTGACAACCATAATTATACATTTCTGCGCAGTTTGTAAATAGTGCGCGTGTCGATCACAGAGTCTATAAATCTGAACCGATTGGCCCCAGCCGCCTGACACCGCCCCGATCGTATTCCAGTTTCTCCTTGTCCCTCTTCAGGAGTTCTGCAACAAATTAATAAGTTCGCCTGTACTATTAGAGGCTTCGGGTGCGGGAATAATATTTTGTTTACCTAATTCCTAGGGAAAGCCACAATAATTGTGATATTTATATTCGGGAGAATTATGCTTAGCATGTTCAACAGCTCGTTTTGAGAAAAATTGTACAACAAAAATCTTCTTCTGTAAAAACTTACAAATACATTTCTTGTTAAATTTGATGGGTCAAATTACAATATTAGTCTACTTAACATTATGTGTAATTGTATAGAGAATATTCAGAATAAAAAATCATCAGAAAATATTGCGTTTTTTTCTTGAAACACCGTATAAGAAATACAATAAATTGCGCTGTTTTTATTTCTCCTGCTACTGTTACGTCGAGGCAACTCAACGATGCTTTCCAGCTCGTTTGAATAGATGGTAACGCGAAAGAAATATCGATGGTACGATCTCATATACTTTATATTCTTTTTATATACTTGTTTTTTGTTAACCCTGATAATATTTCTATTTTTGTATTTATTCATTAAATTTACGAAAAGTACATATATACTCTTACTTTTTTGCGATGTTGTTTTATACATTTAAAATGAGATAGATTTAACACGTTTATGTCGGCGCGACTCAGCAGTAGGTCTCGTTTAACTGTTCCATCGAGTTACTTATGGAAAAGTCATGGCGCTGCCGCACTTCCTCCGGCGTATGCTGCAAATGTTCTTCTAAGTATTCGAGCAAATATCATAAGCACGGACCGCAGTTATAGTATCTCTGGGTGATACGCGTTGCAGCATATCAAAGTACGTCTGATATGGCTGAAATATAGCATCACGTGTACCTACGTTATATTGTATTCTTCCTGCATATTCTCCGTCAATCCACGGAAATACTACATATTCTTTTTTCCTCTCGCTCCTTGTGCACTTCCGCTGGTATCACATTTGTACACATACACATTAATTCTATTAAAACCGTATACGCATCTAGATATTGTGATGGCACTACACTCGTTTTACATTTGTTTTTACTATTTGAAACCTTTTCTCCCTTCGCTTCATGCTCAGTCGGACAGCTCAATAGTGGGAGTGAAAAACCCCCGTAGTTTTCCTCGTCATCACCCTCCCCCTACTCGCCCCGATGCTCATGACGCTATCTGCCCCGTGAAGGGGACTATTCTGTTTTCAACTGCATTTTTTTTTCTATGATAGAATTACCGCCCACGCCTTTAAACTATTTTTATGGGCTCTATCCATCTTGATATAAATTAATTACTTCTACTCACGATTTGCTCAGAAATTTGCAATATGCTTATCAATAAGTTTGGTGCTTTGTTGAAACAAGGTGAACAAAAATCGTCATCTCACTCATCCGCTTCAGTCAGGAATTATATGTACGATAATGCATTATGAGTAGAGGGTGACTCATATTGCGCACGTAGGAAAAAATAAGGAACGTAACCAGAGTTAAGGTGATGAGTAATGTCGCAACATCAATTATATTTTGGAGAAATACAATAAAAGTCTTTCCACTCATATTCTCTCGAATGTCATACGATTGATGGATACTACTGTTAAGAATAAAATTTTGACAATTATTGAGGATCTGGAAGAGCTAAAACTACGTTCATTGGTTGACGTTAAGAGAAAAGTAAGTACGGAATTGTAGCAAGAGATTAGTAAGCCATAGCGCTTCAGGATACAATTAAGAAATTGGTTGCCTTGGAATGCGGTAAGATGATGTAAGAATTGGATCGTAAACTCGCTTTTGTCTCTGAGCAAATGCCGCACTATATGAATAATTTAACATCCTCTACTTGTAAAAACAATTTATAACATTAATGGGAGGCGGTTGGGCTGGAGATGGAAGAGAGAGGGGTTTTCAATTTTCGTCGATACATATTAAAATGGAAGTATTTGATCGTCAGTTTTCGAGCGCAAGTCGTTCTAACAAGATTTATACCTCTAGACTTTGCATTCGCTATACGTTTAGTTTCATATTTGGCCAGAAAATACTGTTACTATCATGAAACGAACAGGGTTAACTATGCACGCATAGAAATTGGAGTAACAAAAGGGCTCCTCACTGAAATTGGCTACATGGGGATTACTGTAATACTTTTGAGCGATTCTCTTTTTCACTGCCCGCAACAGGATAGAGTTGAGATGCGGTTTACGCTTACGGAATGGCAGGACATCCTCGAGTATCGCTAGAACTACATCAAACGATACTTCACAAATATATTCATTATCGAAGAATTAAGAATCACCAAATCTGTAATTATGTTATTTGAATAATTGAATCAAGTTATTATGTTTGTATTTTTGCATTATACGGATTCATCAACTAGTCGGGGCATATCGAATTAGTCTATGACATTTCTGCTTTCTCTAACCGAATACATTGAGTCGGTTTACACCATGTATAATGCACAAGTGCCCTTAGTATCATACGTGTTCGAGAAATATGTGACAATAGGCAACGCTTTATGCGACTCAACGGTTACCAAATATACTGTAATAGAGCATGTCTCGCGATAATAATTTTTTGAGGAGAATTGTGTTCTGCACACCGAAATTTTGTTTTACTATGCCAACTAAATCACCGCGGCAGTTATTGGGTGTCGAAGAAGAGAGGAGAAAAAATCGCAGATTCATCTGTAGAAAAATGTAATACATATAAATAAAAATTTGTCAACTCAAATTTATTTCGGTGCTTTGCTATACGTGTTGGTATATATTACTGAGTTTTAGCGACGTTTCGCCCACCCAGCGTGATCCTTTTCAAGCCGCGTTTGCATATAGAACATAAATTACAATAATTCATATAAAGGCTCATAATGGAGAAAAAAAGGTTACATGGAAGAAATTTATATTTTTTGAAAAAACCTACATATTATATAAAAATAATTAAAGTATACGCATGAATTGTGCCCTGACTGTCTTGTAGAGAGACGAGAAGGACACGGTTCAGTCCTTAATATATCTTTGTGTGAGAACAGAATTTTAATATAGGTAAATGTAAAAGTTTTTGGTTGGGTGGGCGTGTCGTATTTGTTACTTACGGTGTGCAGGCTCCTATTGGTGTGTATATAACAAATAATTGATAACTAAACGTGCTGCTTTGTGGTGAATACGAAACTAAATAAACTAATTAATTGTAGTCGCTATATGGGTCTCTGTTCCACCAGACTGCCAGGTCTATGTGAGCGCACGTGCCGACGGTGCTACTCGTGGTTCGAGCGCCGGCAGACTGCGCCGATTTAGGTACAAGTATAATGAGCAACCAGTGGACAAGGGTAAGAAATGTCTGGATATAATGAGACGTGTATTGATGGCGGTAGTAACATGACAAGATTTAAATGAGATTGAGTGTTATTGAAAGGAACCTATGTAAGACGAAATTTGATTCATTTTTAAATAGTTGAATACAGCGTCGTAAAAACTACTTAACATGGCTGTGTCAGTTCGTAAGTTAATTGTGTTTTTATCGCTTTTTATTGAAAACATTTCGCTAGGTAATCTTTTTCTGTAATCGGTATCAATATCTAATACTCTAGTGTTATCAAAATTACAATTGTGATTCATGTCTATACAGTGTTTTACTACTACCGCTAGTCTGTCAGGTGTACCGGTATGAATTGAGCGTTAAGATACAAATGTGTCGATAGGGAACATTTATTGTGAACGAGCCTGTATCTTGTCTAATCGTGCCCTGGCTAGATTAGACAGGCTTATTCTCTAAGATAGTTCGAAAAATAAACTTACACGTCTTTCCTCTCAAAAACTAAGATTCGTGCACGGGACACGCGGAAACGAAAGAGACTCAGAAGGGTAAGGAATCCGTTTTTCTTGTAAATTAGGCCCAACACTTTATATAAAAGAAAATGGTTGCAATTTAATACATAAAGAAAATTTTGTTAAGGATAGCCCGCGTCTTCGGACATATATATGTAATATAAATATGTCCTATATGCTTATAGCGTAGGAAGATTTACGTTATTACTCACGTAAATATAGAAGGAGGCAGAAACAGCTTCATCTTTACAAAAAGCAGGTGCGTCAAACCCACAGTCTACATGCATACATGCATACACGCATACGTGCATACGTGCATATGTGCATACATGCATACATGCATACATGCATACATACATACATACCCAGACTTTTTATGTGTTTATCCACTCACACTGCCCGCAAAAGAGTGCCCTTTTGGGCCTCTTCCAAAATTCAGGATCGTTCGGTGACGGAGATGTGCCCCTTTTGACTCAGTAGGGTACTATGTATTAATAGCTAACGAGTACGTCGATAAAGGTGAATTACCGCTAGATCGGCGTCTATGTAACGTATGGTTACAAGCCTTAATTTTTTTTTTGTTTGGTTGATATGATATCTATCGAACATATTTGATATACATCAAGTCATTGAACAAACATCATCATATTTTTTTATCGTATTAAAAATGTCGAATTTTTTTTACCAGAAAGCGATAATTTGTGGAAAGCATTAATTTTTTGTTTCCAGTTGAAGAAAAGTGCTGCAGAGTCGTATCGAATGTGTGTAGAGGCATATGGTGATCATGCTTTATCAGAAGCAATATGCAAAAGATGGTTTCAACGGTTCAGAGATAATGATTTTGCTGTGAGAAATCAAGAACGTGGAAGACCACCAAAAAAGTTGAAGACGCCGTATTGCAAGCAATATTGGATAAAAATGATACTTTGAGTCAAAAGCAAATGGCAGCAATCTTAAATGTTGCCCAACAAACAATTTTTGACCGTTTCAAAACTATGGGAAAGATCCAAAAGTGTGGAAAATGGGTGCCACATGAATTGAATGAAAGGCAGATGGAAAACCGAAAAAACACATGTGAAATTTTGCTGCAAAGATACGAAAGAAAATCAGTTTTGCATCGAACTGTTACTGGCGATGAAAAATGGATTTATTTTAAGAATCCTAAACGGAAAAAATCATGGGTTAATCCGAGACAACCATCAACATCGACTGCAAAACCAGATCGATTCGGTAAGAAGGCAATGCTCTGTGTTTGGTGGGATCAGAAAGGTGTGGTGTATCATGAGCTTTTAAAACCTGATAAAACTAATAATGCTAATCGCTACGGACAACAAATGATCAATTTGAATCATGCATTGATCGAGAAACGAACAAAATGGGCCAGAAGACATGGCAAAGTAATTTTGTTACACGACAATGCACCTGTACAAAAAGTAAAACCGGTTCTTTTTTTTTTTGGTGGGGAAAGCCCTCAAAAGGCATCCTGCCCACCTCGCTCTGCAGCTGTCGGTCGGAGTGCGCCGCCCTGAGGTGTTTGGCTGGCGACGCATCCGGCCCAGAACCCGGACGAGGAAACCCGGGCAGGGTAGTGTAGGATTCTTACCCACTAAAAACCCCACCGTGCAATCCTTCGCGAGCGTTGTGTTGACGAAAGGAGGTACTCTGGGGACGACCGAAGCCACAACTTCTGGGGCGCCCCCCGCCCGCGCAGCAAGTCAACACCCTTCCTACTTTGAAGGGTTGGGAGGAAAGTTGGGTGGATTTGTCCCTCCGTCGTCTTCGCGTTCGCCGCGGTCTCCGTTACCGCCACGCTGTGCCCACCGGCCGCTCCTAGTGCGGGTGCTCCACGGCTCCACCACCGGGTCCACCTGGTCCGCGCTGTCCTCAATGTCGGCGAGGAACTCGCGACGTCCTGCACGCACGCGAACCCTCTCGGCTGCCTCCTTAGCGGCTAGGACCTCCTCGCAGAAGGTCAACGCAGCACGCCAGTCCTCCGGCGAGGCGACCATCGCTGCAAGGAGGACTCCGAGGGACGGAGGGCATCCGATGGCATCCACCAGTCGCCCTCGTTCCGCCGCCCAGGCCGAGCACTCCGCCAGGGTGTGGTGGGACGTGTCCGGCGTCTCCTCCATACAGTGCTGGCAGTTCGGGGAGGGCTCCTTCCGTATCCTATACAGGAAGGCCCCGAAATAGCCGTGTCCGGTAAGGTGTTGTGTGACCCTGTACGTCAGCAGGCCATACTGCCTGTCCAGCCAGCCGTCCTGGATTGCGGCGAGGGCCACTTCACCCTCAGCGACCTCTCGAGAAGCTCGTTGTGGGTCTTAAGTCTCGCGGAGGTGCAGGCGATTTCGCACTCGCGGCACTCCCTCTTAAACCTAAACTTATCTCTAAGCTTAACGACTAAGAGGTCCAACGGGGGCGCTCGTGCGAGCAGCTCAGCTGCTACGAAGGAAATCGTTTTACATCCGCGGACGACCCTAATAGCCGCCCGTCGGCAAACTCTACTGAGCGCGAGAGCCACCGTCTTTTTCCACGCCACCACGTGGAGGTATAACTTCCTCTTCTCTTCGCTAGGGCCTCCGATGTTCGGCATGAGCCGCGTGAGCGCCTCTGCCACCCAGTCCACTTTGACGGCCACTAGTGCGAAATGCTCGTGGAAGAGCCATTTTTTATCTATTATCAGTCCCAGGTAGTGCATGGTTCGTCGCAGTAGAACGGGCACTCCCGCGATCACGGGGTAAAATCTCGTCCCTGTTACGAGTGTTGTTCGTCTAAATAACACGGCCTCGGTTTTGGCTGAGTTTACCGCTAAGCCCAGGCATGTAATGGCACCAACAACTCGGGCCAGACAGCAGTTCGTCGCTTCGGTAGCCTCCTTACGGCCAGGGCTCTCCGCGAGCACTAGAGTGTCATCCGTGTAGGCCACGAGCCTGCATCCTGCGGGGAGCGGTGTCCGCAGAACCACGCCGAAGGTCACGTTCCACAGGATCGCGTCAAGCACCAATCCCTGTGGGACACCGCAAATGACCGGGCTGGTGTTCAGTTTGCCGTTCTCCGCGGTCCAGATGAGCCACCGATCGTACAGGTAGCTCCCCACCGTGTTCGCCAGGTACCTCGGCACCCCCACACGTATCAGAGCCGCCATTATGTGTACCCAGGGGAGGGAGTTGAAGGCGTTTTTAAGGTCGAGGGAGACTACCACAACAGTTTTCCCTGATCCCACGCACTGTTCACGAACAGCTGGAACGCCACGATCGCGTCGCATGTGGACTGCCTCTCCCTAAACCCGAACTGGGCGTCGGATAAACCTCCCGATTGTACCAGGTGGCCCTTGATCCTGTTGACGACGACCCTTTCAAAGATTTTGCCTGCTTCGTCCAACAAGCAAATCGGGCGGTACGTTCCTGATCTCTCCCGGGGTCCCTTGTTTTCCCATAGTAGGACCAGGGACGCCCGTTTCCAGAGCCTGTGGAACACGTCCCTTTGGAGGCAGACCGTCAGGCACGCCAGCACCTCCGACCCCATGTCCCTGCACAAAGTTCGCCAGACGTGCGCGACAACCCCGTCTGGGCCCGGAGCCGCCAGCTTCCGGGTGGCCCTCTTCAGTACCTCCTGCACCTCCTGTCTCGTGATTGCCCATTCAGGGTCCCACGCACACGGTCGGCGCCAGACCGGTGTCGCCGGCTTCGACGGAAACAGCACCCGCACTGCCTTCTCTCCCACACGGCCTCGGCGTTTAGCGTCCTGAGTGCCGGCGGACCCACTGCACGCAGCTTGGTCATTACCACGCTGTAGGGTCTACCTCAGGGATCCCTATTTACCGAGTTCAGGAGGGACCGCCAAGACTCCTCTTTCACTCGCCTTATTTCACTGCGCAGGGACTTTTTGCACGCAGCGTAAGAGCGTCCTCCACCACTCCGGGACTCGCCGTCGCGAGCGAGCGCGCGAGGCCACCCTCCTCGCGGCAGTGACCTCCGCTGGAGGTCGGCGATAAGCGGTGACCAGCAAAATGTTCTCCGCCGTCCTGAGAAAGCACGCGAGCGCGGCATCGCCAAGTCGCTTGCCCTCGCCGCGGGAAAGCAAAACCGGTTCAGGATACAATCAAAGTACTTGGCTGGGAGCTGCTACCCCACCCGTCGTATTCACCAGTCTTGGCCCTTTCTGTCTACCATTTGTTTTCATCGATGAGACACACATTGGCTGAGTAGCACTTCGATTCCTACGACGAAGTCGAAAATTGGATGCCTGATTGGTTTGCTTCAAAAGACGAACATTTCTATTGGCGTGGTATCCAAAAATTGCCAGAAAGGTGGTCAAAATGTGTAGAAAGCAATGGTCGATACTTTGAATAAAATTTTTTTACTTTCCCATTCAAAATTGGTGTTCCATTTTCACAAAAAAAACACTGACTTTATACCGGTACACGTGATATTTCAGGAGTGGATAATAACTGTCCTTTTATGTTCTTTTATTCTTGTCATAACCATTCTTGATGTTTGTCCTATGTATCGTGCATTACAATTAAGATACTTCATTTGGTAAACGGCATTACTATTACAATGAAGATCCAATTCGTTTTTACCTGTTTTTATAATTGTGCTTAATTTCATTATAGAACGGTATGCTATTTTGAAAGAATATGGCCTAAGGCAATTTTATTTTTTTTCGTAAGTTTGGGGAGGAAGGGTAGGATAGAGAATCTATTTTGATTAATGTTATCATTTCTCCTCACAAGGGTATTGTTCACATTATTCTGATTGTAAATACGTTTCACTGTATTGCAAATTGTGTTCAGAGTTGGAAATTGATGGGCGATAAGGGCTCTTTTTACTAATTGTATGTAACTTAAATGGAATTCTTTATCGGTGAGTAGTAAAGCCCGATCAGTTAAATTTGATACGATGTCTGTTTTTTGACTACAGTGACGTGCGGAATTGTAATTTAAAAATCGAAAAGGACAAGTCTTATTATGATACTAGTTGGTCGAGATGGTGTTGCCCAGATTCTTTCTAAGTGTTATATCAAGGAAATTTATTTTACTGTTCTCCTAGATTTCTATAGTTAATTGCAGCCTCGTATGTATACTATTGTATTTATTTAGGATCACATCTATGTCAGTTTCATTAATAGGTGTAATTATGTGACGATATCTCCGACGGAGAGATATCGTCGGGAGGCAGGAAGAAAGGTGGTCGACTCAGTCGACGTGGCCCGGTTTGCTGGACCTGAATGAGTAGTGCGGGGTTCGGATCGTGATGATACTTTATTAAAGTTAGGGTTATACTAAGGTGCTAGGCGGTAAGCGGTTCTGAGCTACGGTGCTAGGGGATAGGCGGTTCTAAGCTACGGCACTAGGTGATAGGTCTCAGAATTAGGCGCGGGTCTTAAAGCTAATTGTGTGTGTAATGGAGGCTTTTTCCGCTCCTCAGGATTGTGGTTTCACCACTGAGTGCGCAGTCTGGAGCGCCGTTCCGGCGCTCCTGGGAAGCGCGAGTCGGTCGGGTACGCGGCTATCCTTCGGTGGCGTAGTCACTTAACAGCCAGGCGATCACTGGAGGTATCGCATGAGGGTTATCAAAGATGCCTCGGTTAGGAGCTAGTCGCTATGCTTTGTATTTAATGCGGCGGACTGTCGTGTCCAGTTCGGTCGCCTTAGCCGGCTTATTATCACGGCTCACGGTAATTAGCCGCGACGGTCGCGGCCGTGCCGCCCCGCGGTGGCTGCGGATACTACCACGGTATTTGTAGCCCGGTCGCGTGCGCCTGCGCGCGCAATCTTATTTTCGTTACAACTATATCATCTATATGTCTATAGTATAAAAGTGGTCTATGAATCGTTCCTGAGTTCAAAATTTTGTCTTCTAAATGTATTAACACTAATTCAGCCAACAAGGGAGATATTGGTGAGCGCATGGGGCAGATGAAGTTTTGTTTATATATTCTGTTATCAACTCTGAATATTGTACGGTTTAACAAAAAGGACAGACTGTTTAAGAATTCCGACTTAGGTATTGTTGTGTCTATGACTATGTTGTCCCGTCTATTGTTTATATAATACTATTCATAACCAGCTCATGCGGAACATGTGAAAGGAAAGACAACATATAGTGATATTAATTTATGATTTACCGGTAATTTTAAGCCTTTAAGTGCCTGTTTCAAATAGAAACTATTTTTTACAGCGATTGATGGAAAATTAACGTTGGATTTAATTATATCATGTGTTGAAGACGGGGGCGCCGTAAAAGAGGGTCGTACGTCCTTGACGCAAGGCCACCTTGATGTGATTTCTACCTCGATATGAGGGGTCGCAACCGTTAGTGCACAGTTCAATTAACGCTACAATAAGCCTCGGGTGACGAGGAGGGATGCTCCAAAAATCCTTGGTACCATGAGGGCTCCAAACAACTCACAAAATGCGGAAAATCCGACTCAAAAATATGCTCACGTCCTACTGCCAAGAACTCTCCAAACGGAACTGGTTTGCCGTTGCACGCGCCCGAAGCAAACCGCTGTGGCCGATGAATCGGCGAATCGGGATCACCGGCCAATAGCCCCGTGCGGTATGCGGGCACCAATCGCTGGTCCCGTCGCGTGCTTACGATTTGGCGGTCGTCCGGTAGTCCAGCTGCGGTGACCAATACTCGCTTGACGCTGCTACCGAACGACCACCGATCCGCCGCCGCGAATCGTGACGGTCGCCCAGTAGCGGCTGCACCCGGGGCGCCAACCAAGGGGGCCGACAGCAAATCCCAAACATCATGTAAAAATCTGGTAAAACCATGCAATGATGTATTGCTGCTCGATACAATGAGTCTGTATGAAACCCCAGGTTTATGCATTTTGGGTAATGCGGACGCTCCAAGTAACTCTGCTTCAGCAGGCTTGATTCCATTGAATGTATTTACAGAAATGTACTCTCTTTCTTTCCATCATTTCAAGATGGAAAGACGTTTCGCTCTCACTTTTTTAGCTGAGTCTTTATTAGGAGAGGTATAAGTATGTTTGTCAACTAGGATGGAGTTCATCTTTTTATAATAATTCGTTTTATCAAGGACTACAGTGAAATTATCCTTGTTCGCTTTAGTAATCAGTATGCTGTCTTTATCTTCGGTAATCAATTTTTTGCATTTTTTTAAATCGTTTAATAATTGTCTGTCTGTATAATTAATGTGTCTATTATTCGTGCAAAGTATGTGTTTTGTAATCGTACTCTCCGGTTATTTTGATTTTCAATACCACTTTCCTTTGTCTGAGTCAAGGCCTAACGAACTAAGTAGGTAGTGGACAAAAACGATAAATGCTCAACGTGTGGTATTCGAACCTTGTTGAATAAATAGAGACGGATCGGTATGCTATTTCTTATGCGTCCTGGCGATTCAAGGAATTTATGTACAGTGAGTAACTTTAATATTTGGACATTATGAGATTTTTAGTTTGTTACATCATAACTTTGTTCCTAATAAAAGAAACAAAAAATATAATCAGCTCTTATATTAACGCATGTATCTAGTGTCACGAGCTATCATTTTGACCAATTTTTAGAATAGTTTTAAGAAAATTAAAAAAAGGAAATTAAAGAAATTTACAGTTTCGGGTCAAGCGTGTCTACGCGACACTCCTCTGGGATGAGGCAAATTTACTGATGATTTTGGGCAAATTTTGGAGGTTGAAGAAGGATATCAACAAAACCTTCTTTCGCAATAAATACTTTTATTAATTTCTCAAATTCAAGGTGGAAAGCTTAAATTCGAGTTCCCGTTCACCGCAAAGTTTACGTTTGAGTTTAACTCTGATCAAACTGACTTTTGGTCTTCTCGGTTACACCGATACGCAGTCGAGTGTGCCTCAGTCTTTCCGGAGGTGACTTTAGGTCAGGATAAATCAGAATTCTCCGATCATAAAAGAAATTAAATGTTGGATGATTCCAAATATTTACATCTTTTCCGACACGCAGTCGAATGTGCCTCAAGTAGTTTACAAATATCGTGATGTCCGCTACTGGATGGAGAAAAATTCGATTAAGAGTATTTATACAAAGGATTGAATCTTACTGGTTAAAACTTAAGCGAAGGGAGATCGAGACTGTCGAGAATGTTACCGTAGCGTCTAACTGTAATGGAAACTCGAATAGTAGTGCTGGTCGTGCCCATAAGCCCCGATATATATATATTGTCCAATTACTATCTCTCCTTAGTGTAAAAGTTCCGAGGGTATGACGAGGTTCTACACGTGTATCTGTGTTCTACACGTGCATCTGTGTCCTAGCGTCTTAGGCGCCGGCAATGAATAGCAGTCCTTGAGATTTCTAGGAGCCTCTCGTCGTCTTCTACTATCACATGCAATTTTCATGGGTCTAACCTTTTTGGCGCTTGGTTCCCCTAATTTTTTTATTTATTGGGCTTTCTAAAGATCTTTGAGCTTTTTCCTTTCACTATCGCTGATCTAAAATTTGGGCAACTGACATGCGAATGTTAGATTTCGCTCTGGTTTGTTTCTCAATTTCCCTTTTCCATAAAAACGTAGGGCCGGTGTACTTAACTGCAGCAAGTTTGCTGTAAATGAGAGCATCGATTTTCTGCAGCCGCAGCGCAGGAGAGTTGGCCGTAGCCTGACTCTACGCCCTCTTACCCGTCGCGAACGTCTGAGCCAGTGATGCCAGGACGTGGGATTTTTCCCACTCTTGCGCCCTGCCGAATTCTCAGTAACGTATATACTTTACTCAAATATGGGGTATCGTTAGACCCCCGTGACAATTGAAATACGGTAGAAATTAGGGCTCCTTACATGTATCTACTGTTGCACATAGATACGTCCATGGAAACAACTGTCGTCGAGCTGTGATGTCAGTATGCGCATGCGCATGAATGCTCTTAAGTGGGAAAAAATCCCACGTCCTGGCATCACTGGTCCGCCTGGTACTGAGGCGCCACAGTCCTCTCACGTAGGGGAGGTGGTATTTCCATCGCCCCTACTCCTTTTGAGCCAACAGTTTTGAGGCTTGCAGGGGTATCCCGCCACGAGAGGGATTCCTGCCCTGCGTTTTTGGAGGCTGCCTTCTTCTTGACTTTGACCAATTTTTCTCTACGGCCTCCTACTTCCGCCTGAAGGCAGAGAATTTCTCTTTGGAGGGACTCCCCTGTCTCCGCTGTCCGTTGCAACAGCTGTAACACGGCAGCCTGGGTCTCTCGTGCGGCAAGCTGCAGGTTATGCACATAGTTTCCTTTCAGGTTGGTAGACCTGAGGGAAAGCTGCTCCATGACCGCCATTTGGTTCACAGTCCGGGACCCTATGTCTCCTGAGTGGAGCTGCGTCATCTCAGCCTCCACAGCGGTTTCTGTAGGTAGCGCATTGCGAGAGGTCCGCTTATACTTAGCAGCCAGGCCCTCCTTCGGAATGATTCTTCTCTTGCGTCTCCAGGAGGAGGCCTGACCTTGCGATACCATCGATGTGGACGAGGCGCCCGATTCGCTGGAGTAGGCGAATACGGACACATCGGCCGCAGTTGAGGATTCGCCATGGAGGAAACGCTTCCCAGTGATCCACACCGGCGGGTCTTTACTGTTTGGCTCCCGCCACAGAGGCTCTGGTGTTGATCGCCGTCTCTCTCATCAGCCTAACTGAAGACTGTATCCTCAGGAGTTGGAGGCCCAGGATACTTGGCCATTCCTTGCATGGCGCTACATCTAGGGACACCAACATCATCGCTCGACATGCCTCCAGTGCTGTCATTCTGGTGGCTCAGAAGCCCACTATCACCTCGGGGGTTTTTCTGCCCCGATCCTTCCGTCTCCTCTAACGTCTTACTTTCTATGGTTGTTTTTTTTTTAATTTGTTGAACTCCATATTGTTTCCACGAGAGTGGGCGGAAAAAGGTCCGCCTGGGCAGAGACGTCTAGCCCCGGTAAGCCTGCATATTTCGGGTTGTCGGTAGGTGCCCCGAAGGGGTCGTTTGCGACTGCTCAGTTTTACGTCCCAGCAGCCATGCACTCTTCCACACGATGCCTTACACCTTGACTTGAGACGTTGGTGCATTCTTAGTCTGGTGCGTCTCTATGGGCCTGTTCAGCATGGTAATACCTGCCACGAGCTTTTGCCCCAGTGGGTATAGCCCCATGTATCATTGACACACGCAAGCCCCCTTACCACGACAAGGTGATGGACCGTGAGGGGGATCTCTTAGGCGGCATATGCCTACAGCTCGATATCTTGTGTCTGCGTATTTTGCATACTGTTGTGTCTTCAAGGTTGTGGCGCACTGGCACGAGAGGCCGATCTCTTTTGATGCCTTACCTTTTTGGATGTCTGGACGGAGGGATTCTTTACGTGACTGACTCCTTCTGATGCTAAATGTGGGCTTAGGCATGACGCATGGAAGATTGCCCTGATCTCAGCTGTTTGTTCTTTTTACAATGTAAAAGCCGCGGGTCCTTTGTTTTCTTCCCAAGATGTATGGGCCGTCATACAGGCAAAGAATTTGGCGACTTCCCGATGTACTGCGTTGAACAGTAGATTGTTGGTAGAAGCTCCTTTGTGCATCCATTGGCGAAGGGTGGGGGGGGGGGTGCAGTACCCCGTACGGAGAGGCAGCGTAGCACTCTATCTTACCAACAGCATTTCCTTACCGACCGCCTCTCTGTGAATACACTCCTTCCCTATTTTATCCATCGCCCCTGTCGGTACACCTTCTCTTTACCTGATCGATCGCTCGTTGTCGATCTACCTGCTTTCAATATGGCCGATTTATCGCTGGAGTTTGTATCTGAAGATCGCTCTTGCCATCGTCATCATCGTGGGTCACAGTGCATCACTCCAGTGGAGTAAGAATTATTTCCATTTGGCGTGTTACGCAAATAAATGTGTGTAGTAAATGTACGCGTCGTTTAATGCTTGACGCGATCGTCCTCCACCTTGATTCGCACAACGGCCTTCTACCAAGATTTTATTCTTAATTGTAATTAGGAATTATACTACTTGTACGCGCGTATCAACTCTCCTTCGACTCTAGAATTTATCGGCCGAAAGGAAAAGTGTAGGAATTAAAGTATGGAGAGGGAAGTAAATTTCTGCACACATGATTGTTCATTGAAAAAAAAAACAAATTATTTATTGATAAAACAAATTGATGTTCGGCGCCTGATTCTCGTCCAAGCTTTTGTTAAACACACGTATGTTTGTTTATTATTTTGGTTGCTCATTATATTATTTATTTATTTATTAATTTCACGATGGGTTACATACCTTCTTTCTTCACTATGCTCTATGGATGGGAAATTGATGTTGCTGCTGCAGTTCTTCTGGTGTGTGTTGGATATCTTTTTTTATGTAGTTCGGACATATGAGCACGAACCACAATTCAGCCATCTCTTCGCTGCACGTATGATGATATAACTGCATACGCACGATATGTGAAAAGTAAAACATCGCATATACACATGTTACATTATAATCTTTACGTAGATTCTCCAGAAATTCTGCAAAGCAATCTGCACAATTACTTTCTTCGTTCTGCTCTTTGTGGATCGCAATTGGTTTTAGAATTGAACAGAGGCACACTAGCTTCATCAACAGAACGTACGCCTTTATGTAGTTCATTAGTAGTACACCATTAACATGTTCGTCGTCACGTCTGAGTGACGGGTATGCTTCCGTAGGGACCCCGTCACCCAAATTTAGATGACGCTCTTCATGTTCAAATTAATAAGATTTTCAGTTTGATTTTTAAAAAGGATTTGATTGAATAAGGACTGAAATATAAAATAAGTAAAATATAAATATAAAATAATAATTGAAATAAATATACAATACCAAAAATATACACATTATACTATACTTTTTACTAATTTATACTCAGGATAACATATTACATTATACTATGTCGCATGGTGTTTGGTGAAACATCATAAACACATTTGAGGTAATTTTGGACAATTCGAACAATAGGTCGTAGTTTTTTTTTACATTTTTCTTCGCTTCTTGATGTTCAGCAGTTTGCCTCCTCTTCTGATAACATAGGGCGCACATTCTTCTTATAGGCTTGCCCTGCTGATTCTTACGAATATCTAAATGGTGGTACACGTTTCTTGTTTTATTTGTATTATTATCGAGCATAGCATTTTCCGAACACAATCATTTGGCAACGAGAAATTCCCGAAATTTTCTTATTTCTATTTTTTTGTTTGTGGCTCTCTGGTACACGATGTGAGCATTTACTATACTTGTTCCTAAAAGCAAATGTAGTGCTAACTTGTGATACCACTTGATACTTTTTCGTATCGTTGTGGCATATACCATCTGGTCACTCCTATCGATGCCAGTTTTTCCATTATTATATGCCAGTACTGCCAAAGGTTTCTGTTTAGGAGGACGTCCACGATGAGTAGAATCCAAGATTGAAGTCATAATGAGTGGATGTTTTGCTGATAACATCCTAACATCGCGAACATCCCTTCCATTTTAGCACCACGATACCATTGTCATCTTCTCTTGTTATCATATTACCTCTCTTCAATGGGTATGACATTACAAAACGTGGCATACATTTTTTGTTGTACCGTACAGTCCCAACGTCATGCGTTTTGAATTTAAAAAATTTGACTGCTAGTTCATAGCTTGTGTAAAAGTTGTCAACAAACAAAGTTCGTCCTTCATTTATTAATTTATCTGCAAGTTCAATGCAAACGTTTTCAGCTATGCCAACTTGCTTTCTTCCGCTGGTATCTCGTCCAGAATATACTTTCGCAGACCATGTATACTCTTCAGTGGAACACAGTTTGAAAAGCTTTATACCATATTTATGCGATTTCATTGGTATGTATTGTCTGAACATTAGTCGTCCTCTCCAAGGAACCATTGTTTCGTTGATTACAATATCTTCGGCTGGTGTAAAAATTTTTTGATAATTGTCTGTCAATAGGTTTAGAAGTGGTAAAACTTTTCCAAGTCTGCTACTCTTATTTATCGTTTCGTTATTTGCAAAATGCAAGTTTGCTAACAGTAATTCGAAACGATTGCGGGACATCTCGCTGCGCGGAAATGAAAAGTTGTAGATAGGGTCCGTTGACCAACATGTAACGAGCGGTGTTTGTATTAGACCCATCCAAATCATCAATCCAATAAATTTTGTAATTTCTGCAGAAGTGTTTCCAACCTGATCAGTCAAGCATGCTCAGCCGTTTCATGTTGATGTAATTTTTGCTCTGCATATCTATTAGTCTCTGTAATTAAAAGACATCACTTTTTCGTCTAAGTATAACGAAAGCACTTCACTAGCGCTAATATCAGATGGCAAATCCATCAAAAGCCCACTTTTTCCGGTAAACGAAAATGACTGTTGCCTGTTAGCGAGTTCGTTCCACTGCACATTGTTCAATGAATCATCAACAGAGTACAGTTTCACTTCTTCGTCTATGACAAGTTCTTCCATCATATCACCAAGATCTTCACTTGCATATGATTCTTCTGTATCGGAGTTTGAACTCGATGAAATTCTATTTATTACTTTTCTTCTAAAACTCTCTACTTCGTCATAACTACTCTTCTCATTTTGAATTACAATCTTACGCTGTCTAATGGACATTTTGAAAATGAAAAAGTCACAGACGTGCTTTTCAAACAAAGGGGGCTTCTTCACTAAGGCTCTGTAGTATTAGACCACCGACAACACACGGGCCTATTCGAGTTGCATTATTGCTGTCCGCGGTCATCGCTCTGTTTATGTTTCGGCGCTCCGACGGTCGAATTTGTGCCCCTCGAGAAACTTAACCGAATCGCGTTGGGCGACGAACGTGTTAAACGCATTATAAAACTCCTTATCCCTTCTCGCGGCTCGTTCAAATTGTCGTACACTCATTTTTACTTTTTAAAAGTTACTCAGTTATTCATCAGGAAATTTCCCTTTTTTTCTTTTAAGTCATTTTTCGGCACCGACTGCTAAGGTCATTTGGCCTAGGACCTACTGTTTAAGGTGGGTTCTGTACCAGCAGAGCTATGGTCCATATATCACATGGAAAAGCTACCAGTGACGGGTGGGATTCGAACTCGGGTCCCTCACGTAAAAGTCCAAGCGTCTATCCACTACAGCACCATAGCTTTGGGGAAGGGTTACCTTCTTCTCCACCTTCTTATTTTGTATGGTAGTATCCTCCTACCCTCTCTTATTGGCGCAACGTCCCCACATCTGGATATAAATAGATCGATTCTACCTACAATTTACTCAATGATTTTTAGTATGCTTGTCAATAACTTCGGCCCTTTATTGAAATAAAGTGAACAAAAATCGTTATTTCACTTATCCGCTTCTCTCAGGAATTGTACGTATGATAATGCATTACGTGCAGAGGGTGATTTGTACAGCGCATATGAGAAAAAAAATTAGGCACGTAGCGAGTCCTTAGATGAGGAGTGACGTGGCAACAGTGTCATACATTAATAGTATTATAGAGAAATGCAATCAGAATCTTAGCACTCATATTATCCCAAATGTCACGCGATTGGTGGATATAAATTTTGAGCATAACATTGTGACAAATATTGAGGATTTGGAAACATCAAAACATTGTTTATTGGATATCCCCGAGGAAAAAAATTAATATGGAATTGCATCATGTAGTTAGAAATGAAGTAAAAGCGTCTCAGAATATAATTAAGAAATTGTTTGCTTTGTAAAATAGCTACTGTTTCTCATCAAATGCGGCACTTCATAAATAATTAAAAATCTGCAATTTGTAAGAACATTTCATAAAAGGGACGAGGAGAGGGAGGGGAGGATGATTGGGGAGGATTTATAGTTTCCCCTGATATATCAAGAAGACATTAGTTTATGAGGGTTCGAGGTATGCCGTACCAGCAAGATGTATACCTGTAGACATTTGTAAATCATTAAATCAGTAAATCAGAAAATCATTACAATCGGGACGAATTTTTGCATACTCCACATCGACGGCCCAATTTCTCCGCTTCTCGCGATCAGAATCAATATTCTCGACAAAAACCTCGAAATCACGATCGCTATTCTGCATACACTTACACACATCGCGATTGCAATTATCGACGGGAAAGTCAACTGCATATTTCGGAAAATATTTCGTGGAATTAGAAGACGCAAAATATAGATCAACAACCTCCAGATTTTTCGCGTGAATCTCCAACACGTTTTTCTCGGAACATAGCTAAGATTTCTGATCTTCCGGATGATAGGGCTAATAGACACGTTAATCATCAACAACGCGCGGTTTATAACGATTATATTGTGGTCGAATACGAAAATGAAAACGAAAGAACAGAATGCGAAATTTGTACGAATTCGGGAAACGAAATTCGCCGCGCTCAATGACGCCTCGAACGCGGAAATCACCGAGCGTCCCAACTACCTTTCGATAAACTAGATCAGGAAGGTAACGATAAATATTGTAAAGAAATTACGACAAAGTATAATGAAAAAGATAATGTCGCGAAGAAAGTAGAAATTGAAGATAAAAATTTGAATCAAGAGATTAAAGTAAATCGAGAAATAAAGGTTATGGAGGAAGAAAGAAAAGATGAAGTTCAAGAAAGATTTAAAAGAGGAATAGAAAATTTTAATTCTCGTAGTGTCGCTATTCATCTTATGCGGGAAGGCTGTGCGCCGGTAGTCAAAATAAGCAGTGAGGATCTTAGGACGCCCTCAGTGTTTATAGTAGACAGTGGGTCAAGGCCCAACTTGGTTAAAAAACTCGCGATAGGAACTCATATTACCACAAATAGGGACGAGATATTGGAGTTCAGTGGCATAACGGCACATCGAATTACCACCTTAGGGCTGGTTAAGATAAGCATTCTAGGATGTACAATGCCTTTTCACGTAGTAGCCAACGATTTTCCGATCCCGCAAGGCGGACTATTAGGATCCGACTCTATGGTAGAGCATCGCGCGGTTATTAATTATGCCGACAATCAACTAAAATTCAACGGGAAAGTTTTGAATTTTGAATTAAATAATAAAAAGACGGTACACGAGACAGCAATTCCCGAAAATTTTGTTCAGGCGAAGTCAAAGAATTATGAAGAGGCTATATCGGGTTTAAAAATTGCAACCGAAAACTTCGATGGAGAAGATTTAATAAATAACGACAAGAACGATACAGTTCTTTCTAGAGTTAGAAGTGTCGAAGAATGTAATGCGAAAACTATGGCGTATGATTTGAATTCACGCGAAACTAATGCGATAAATAAAAATAAAATTGAAGATGAAAATGAGAATGATGGAAAACACGAGTTTTCAATGTTAGAAAATAACGATGAATTAAAGGATGAAAAGAAAACTGAGGAATGTGTCGCGAAAGTAAGTAATTTGTTAAGGTTGCATTACTTTGATCGGGAGAAAATTAGTCGCGCAAATAATTTAATGTTCGAAAATGTAGAAGAAACTCATTTGTTGTCGAAAGAGTCGCGTACAATGAAAATTAAAACCGTAAAGTTTTTAGAAAATCGGGCACACCCTATAATTATTAGGAGCCACGCAGATAGGAAGAATCGGTATTTACCCTACCTCGATAGTCCAACGGGACAACCACCTGCACCATCACAAGAATTTATGGTGCACAAAAAATTAGAAATGGTTAGAAAATATGGACGGCCTCCAGAACGGGAACACACTTTATCAGGATCGGAACCTAATATAACCAATGATTGCGTACTAAGAAATCGCAATGCTTTGCATTTATATTTAGGCGTATATATAAAAAGACCGCGAAAAAATCCGCGTTCAATAAAATCGTCAGAAAAGCCAAATCGTCCTCCAGAAGATTGCCGAGTATCATATAATTTTTGTTATAACTTACAAATAAAATACCTTCATAAAAAAAAAGAATAAATTATATATAAAAAGGGCGATAAAAGAAAAAACTTGATATAAATGGCAAAAATTTATTTAGCGACAACGACATTAGCAATGATAAAAAAAGGGGAAATGAGTATTTTTTTAATTCTTGTATTGTGTTAAAAATTGTATTCAATATATCAGAAAGGCAAATTAAAAAAAAAAATTAATTTTTTCTCATTATGGTGATCAAGTCTTCCTTATCAAAGAATCGGGTAAAGGATAATTCGATGACCACTATACGGGGCTATTCAAGATTTAAGATTTATAAGTGAATTATTACTTCAAAGTGTATATAAAAAAATAAACCTGTATAGTGTACTCTAGCAATTTTAAGTTTGTTCACATCCGACAAACCATATCTTGGTTAGTATATATATAATCGTCGACGTCATTGCATTTTGGATTAACCAACACTAAAATAAACAATTATCTATTTACTAAAAAGAAAAAATAATAATAATAATAAAAATTTTCATTTTTCTGACAACGCAACCACGTCGTCCACAGTACACCAAATAGATACACTTCACAAACAAGTACGTCAAACAAAAATGTATCGAGACACTATGCATACACAAAATAGAATAAGAATCATTAAAAACGCATCTTTATTGTTATTAAATGTTTTCATCACCGCTAACCAGGGGCTAATAGAATACTATTGCGACTCTCCATGTGTGGACATTTGTTACCTCACCTAGAAGTCTGTTCTTTGTCGGAAGCTACGCAGGTGAGAAGTACTACGATCCTTACAATTCCTGAAATGACGTAGCAGTACGGGGACGTGTTGCGACAACAAAAGCCGAAGAACGCTCTGAGGATTGTACGCAGGCATTGGACAAGTTCGTACATCAATTAATAAAAGGTGAAGGTTATATCGGAGTCATCGCTGGAGGAACAAAGCACATAATAATATGCATATCGGTCACCGTGAAAAGTTATCACGTGCCCGAATGCTACACCGAGCTACCTGCATCAAAAGGAAATACGCCGTATTTCCCATTTCTGAGGACACACATTTAAGATGACGTGTCGCCGCCACTCTGCAACAGCACGTTGCCGGGCTTGCCGCTTCGCGGCTCCCGAATCGATCGCCGGTCCTCACGGGGCATCTTCATCTCAACGGAGGGCGTGGAGCTTTCGCGCCTCCTTCGCCAACAGCTCCATAAGGAGTTGCCCCGCCAGAACCATCGCCACCGCGTAGGAAGTCGTGCGGTACGCCCGCGCGATCCTGATGGCTATCCGCCTTTCAATTCGGCGTAGCCAGTCCCGGCTGTGCCGGCTGATCATCAGGTCACACGACCTCCGCATACATGTGGCGCATCGTTTCCTCGGGCCTCCACAGGTTCGACAAGAGGCAGTCGAGCCAACCCGCCATCCGTTCCGCTCGGGGGGCAAAGCGATCGAAGTGTGCCACGGAGTGCCACTGGCCGTACAAGGTAAGCCCCAGATACTTCATTTCAGAGCCCACCTCGACTTCGGCTTGACCTACTAAGAGCCGGGACCTGGGCGGCTCCCCACGGCGGCGGTGGTTGTAGAACCACAATTCCTCCGTTTTATGGAGAGCCACGCGAAGTCCCTGCTCCTCTATCCTTCGGACTACGCACTCCATTCCGCGTTCGGTGAGGCGGAGTATCCGTCTGTAGTCCTCCCCGATGACCAGCACTAACGTGTCATCCGCGTAATGCGTCACGCTGAACCTGGGAGAAGGTCGGCCCGGAAGAACGCATTGTATCCGATGTCCCACAGGATCGGCCCCAGGACAGACCCCTGTGGGACCCCGCACCGTGTCTCCCGCACGACTAGCGTGCCCGACCTGTCCGGGTATTCTACCCACCTGCCCGATAGATAGTCCCCGATCACATCCTGGAGGTAGGTTGGCACCTGATAGTATCGTAGCCCCACCAGGATGGTCTCCCAGGGGAGGATGTTGAACGCGTTGACGATATCTAGTGATATCGCCAACGCCACCCCTCCCCGAGAGACGACCGAGTGAAAGTGGGCCCTCACACGCAAGACCGCGTCGACGGTCGAGCGACCCACTTTGAAGCCGAAATGGTTCTCGGCCAGATCGGGGCCAACGCCGGACAGGTGCTCCACGAGGCGGGAAGCAATGATGCGCTCAAACAGCTTTTCCACGTCGTCGAGCAGATATATCGGCCGGTATGCCGTGGGAGACTCTGCGGGCCGGCCCTCCTTCCTAATAAGGACCACAGCTCCGCCTCCACAGTGGGGGGAACTGGTCAGACTGGAGGAAGCCATTAAATAGCTCCGCCAGTCTGGCCCCGAGGACGCCTCGCGTCAAGACCCAGGCCGTCCAGGGATACCGTCGGGACCCGGCGCGGTGTCGGGCCCCGAGGCGCTTAAAAGCCCTGGACAGCTCCCCTCTCGTGACACCCAGCTCGTCGGACCAGATGGTCGGGTCCGGCAGGGTATCAGGTGGGGGAGGGATCCCCGGAGAGTCCGGGAAGAGAGCCGAGACGACCCCTCAAGAAGCTGGGGGTCTAGGGACGCCGTAATTGGAGGGACTCATAGGCGCATCTTACCCATTACCACGCGGTATGGGCGCCCCCATGGGTCACTATCCAGAGTCCCGAGGAGCTCTTTTCAAGCCTACGCCATGGCCGTGCTGATGGCCTGCGTGAGGGCTTTCTGCGTCTTACGGAAGTCCAGCTCGGCGACCCACGCCTCTTGGCGGTTTCGTCTTCTGCGGGCGCGGGTGTACCGACGTCGGGCGCGAACGCAGGTATTGCGCAGATCCGCAATAGTGCTGGACCACCAGTATACCGCGCGCGACCGGTGAAGTCTGGCCTGGTGCATGGCGGCGTCACTTACGGCCGTCATTACGTCCCGGTGCCACTTGGACTCCGCCCTCGTGTCGACGGGCTCGGTCGGATTGCGCTCCGGCCACGCCATTGCGTAGGCTGCCGCCATCAGGAGGTCCTCGTCTAGTCGCCTAAGCAATTATCGCGGTGGTGCTTAGTTGCAGCTACGTCCATCAGGACGTATTGATGGTCCGAAAGCGTTTTCATCTCGGCCGCCACTCGCCAGCTCAACACGCGACGTGCAGCGGCAGGGGTTGCCTACGTCAGATCGACGATGGACTGCCCCCGCTATCTTATGCACATCGGAATGGAGCCCAAGTTTAAAAGACGGAACTCCATCTTCGCCGCCCAGTTAAGCATCACCCGCCCTCGTGCGTCGTCCCTGGGGGATCCCACGCCGTGGCATGGGCATTAACATCTCCCAGGACGAGTACCGGGCGAGGGGTAAGTCGGGCAACACATTGCCCGACCTCACGCGGGTACGTCTCGAATGCTTTGAGACCGCAGTTGGCCGAATGTAGCATCGCGCCATCGCGATGTCCCTCCACTGTGTCGCCGCGTAACCCGCCCCACGCTGAATCGGCGTAAAGTGCGGAGAGTGCGGCGTGCTCAACCTGACGATTGCCACGAGGCCGCCCGCGTCCCCCACCCAATTTCGGTGATCGAGGACGTGTTACGGCTCTGCAACGACCGCCAGTCCGATGTTCCACTCACGCACGGCCTGGACCATTAGATCCTGGGCCTCGTGCAAGTGGTTAAGGTTTGCCTGGAGGAGGCGATAGAACATGAAGTCTACTCCATTTCCATGGCCTCCTCCTGGCCAGCTGCCAGTTCTGCTGGCTCCTCTTGCGTCCCCAGACGACGTGCGGCTTCCGAAAAGGCCTTAAGCTGGGTATCTAACCCGGACACAGATGGCGGGCCTAACTGGCCCGTAGGCGGGATTCCCGCTGCGGCCGTGACGTCCCGCGGCCTATCCCAGTTATTCCTCCTTTTGGAGGGCACCGGGACACAGAACGAGTTGCCGACGCAGTGATTCGCCCTCCGTCCCAGGTCGCTCTACAATGGGCAGCGCGGTGGAGCCGAACACTGTCCAGCGCCGTGGTCTGTGCCACCACATCGGTAGCAATGCCCACCGCAGTCCACAGTGCCCGGGCATCTGGTGCTGGTACGACCCAGCTCCAGGCACCGGAAGCACCGCAGGGGGCGCGCTGCCAGTGGCTCCATCTTGGCGGAGGACCAGCTGACCAACAGACGGCCGACCACGGCGATCCTCTTCGCCGCTGCTAGCAGGCATTGGGCCCATATTGAGCCAAGACTGGAGGAGGAGGAGGTTCGGATGTCACCGGTTTTCATCTCCCCCTCCAGGCACCCACCCGCTGCGGAAATGGCCCGCGCCACATCACGGGGCGAGATGGAGTCGTCCAGCTCCCTTAAGCGCTTTTTTGGAGGGCTGGACGACCTTCGTCCCTGTTGTCTTCAGAGCTTCCGCCATCTTTGCGGCCAGAGCGCCATGCCTTATGATTGAGGGTTTTTTAATACAGGTTTTCTCCTCGCAGGCCAGGCAATTAAGCCAAGCCCTCCGTTTTCCTTTGGCCGCAACGTACCATTGCTACGCCCAGCGATGGTTATTGTAACGGCTTAGGAGCTGGCGGTATTATGATGGCGTTCGTCCGTCTTCGCTCGGGAACCCCGGGTTCGCCAAACCTGTGCCTAGCAGACAGGCTGCTAGGCTTCTGGGAGGTGCATTCTTAGTCTGACCTCTCACCTTGGACCTGTCCGGCATGATTGCACCTGCCAAGATCTTTCGCCCCAGCCGGCGTAACCCTAAGGATCATCAAGACGCGCAAGCCCCTTCATCACGACAAGGTGATGCACCGCGAGGGGGTTACCGGGAAGCTACGTCCAACGGCGGCTCGAGCCCCCATAACGCCCGTGGTGCGAGTGATGCAATGGGAGGCTTATCGCGCTGATAAGCTACTCGCTCAGTGGCACCACTATAAAAAATATAATTAATTTGTCGGGGGTGAAAGTGGACACCTGCTGCCACTGCCTTCTTCCCTGGCCTACACTTCCTGGCGGATATGTTCCACGGCCTCTTTCTGCAGCATTACCAGCTCACAGAAAAAGGCTACGGCGTGCCAGGACCGCTTGCTATTTTCCGGACGACGGAGGTCACCCCGCATTCGACGAGGCGGAGCGTCCGTCTGTAGTCTGCCCCAGTAACCAGGACTAACGTGCCATCCGCGTAAAACGTCACGCTGACATCGGGGGGAAGGTCGGCCCGCAAGACCGTATCGTAGCCAATATTCCTCAGTATCGGTCTGAGGACGGATCCCTGCGTGACACTGGTCTGAGTCTCCCGCACGAATAGTGTGCCCAACTTGTCCGGGCGTTCTACCCACCTGTCCCACAGAGCGTTCTTTTTTTTTTAAATTCATTTTTCGGCACCGACTACTAAGGTCATTTGGCTTAGGACCTACTGTTTAACTACGGTTTAGCTACGGTATACATATCACATAGAATAACCAAAGGTGATGGGCGGGATTCGAACCCGGGTCTGCCGCGTGACAGTCTGAGCCTCTATCCACTACACCACCGTAGCCCCTCGGCGTTCTTCCAAAGCGTTCTTCCAAAGATAGGAGGCTGATCGCTCGGAGTTGTCGGGAGATGGATTTCCGCTCCAGCTCCCTATCAGGGCACACTCGTGCAACACGACCGAGTCCATCTTGCTGAGGTTCTAGCGAACAGGGTAATTTCACTCCCGCGAATGTAATGTACCGGTGGTCGGAGAGCGACTTCGCTTCCTTGTCGACACTCCACCGGCTGGTGCAACGCACAAGGGGAGGGTGAACACGAGGTCAGGTCAATTATCAACCCCCCTCACATAGTGTGGAACGTACAGGTCCAGCCCTGGTTTATCAACCGCAGTCCCAGGCCGTGCGCTTAGGCCTTCACCATCATCCTCCTGTCATTGGAGCGAGGTGCCCCCCATCTGGTTAAGGCGGCGTTGAAATCACTTAAACCAACAAAGGTCTTATCGGGCCATGCCCGCACCTAGATCTCCAGGTTTCGGAGGGATCCAAAGAGAGCCGATGTAAGCGTGTTAGACGAGAAGTAGCAGCTAACTGCTACGTGATCCCTCGCGATCTCCAGCGTCGCCCTCTCCACCTATGCGGGGTCCCATTGTAACGCGGTCCCGTCGCTCCGGGATATGGCCCATCCTCGGACGGTAGAGGAACTATGCGACGCCGAAATGGCCAAGATTGCCACTTTACCCATACAAAGCCGGTCCTTGGCAAAATCCTGCGACGGCCCACTTGCAAATGTCTGGGTCGAGGAGCACCCGCCCAGTCCCATGCTGTGCACGTACTCCAGCTCGAGCTCTTCGGAAACGGGCAGGAAGAGGCCTTGGGGCACACCTATGTTATGCGTTCCTCTTACCTACACCGGAAACAGCGCCTCTGTCTGTTCCTGGCTGACATGAGCCACCCGCCGTGTGCCCATGGGCCCCGGACCTAAAACATTGCAGCGGTCGGAAGAATGCTATGATTATCTTTGCGGAGGTTCGCCACACTCTAAGTTTCCCGGCCACTGTCAACTTGTGAGAGCCTTCGAGGGGACACCGCACTCGTATAGCGCAGAGGTCTTTGGTTATCGCGCGTATCTTCCCCACTCTAACCTCGTTGGTGGTGCACTCTGCCCTCGCCACGATCCCGGCCGCGATCTTCTCGACCGTAACCGAGTCGTCGAAATCAACAACTCGGATGTCTATCCTAGCGGAGTGGGTGGTGACCACCGTCGTGCTTCCAAATATTTCTCTGAGTCTATGAAGGAGCTCTCGCGTCTACTCCTTGCCCTCCGTTGATTGCTTTGCGGAGGCGAGGGCTCACAATCTCCATGCCCCGCATATCGATACTCGCCCGAGCCAACGAAAGGCACTGCCGATAGTCAGGGCCATCCTTGGTCTTCGTAATTAGGATCGCCGCCGTCTTGGGGGGTCTCCTCACCCGGACCTGTGTCACAGGTTTGCCTCGCTTTCTCTTCCGCAGGTACAAATCCTCACCTGGGAGAGGCCCGCGGCCAGATAACCGCGTGGCGGCCATGCCAGGCCGCGTCGCCCCTCGACTCCGCGTCCTTTCAGGGCTGAGGACTGGTGCATGATGGGAGGGCGACCCCCTCGCGGTGCATCACCTTGTCGTGGTGAGGGGGCTTGCGCCTCTCGATGATCCTTGGGCCTATGCCGGCTGGGGCGAAAGCTCGTGGCAGGTACAACCATGCCGGACAGGTCCAAGGTGAGAGGTAAGACCAAGAATGCTCCTCCCAGGTGAATAGCAGCCTGTATGTCAAGCACGGGTTTGGCAAACCCGGGGTGCTCGTGCTGGGGACGGTCGAGCTCCATCCGTTATCTAATACCGGAAGCTCCTAAGCCGCTTCAACAACCATCGCTGGGCGTGACGATGGTACGTTGCGGCCAAAGGAGAACGGGGAGTTTGGCTTAATTGCCTGACCCCGGAGGAGAAAACGTCTATAAATAAACCCTGAATCTTAAGGTATGTGCTCTGCCCAGGCGGATCTTTTTTCCGACCACTCTCGTGGGAACAGCATGGAGTTTAATGGAATTAGAAACACTGATATAGACGTAGAAGGCAGGTCAATAGAGGAGAGGGAGCAACTCGGCGGGAAACCCCCCCAAAGTGATATTGTGCTTTTGAGCCAACTTGAGGACAGCACTAGAGAGCTGTCGCGTGACGACGCATGTATCTCCGGGCACAGCATCATGGAGGGAGTGGCCTTCATATATTGGGCCTTCAACTACTGAGGATATCATCTTTAGGCAGCCAACTGTTCGGTTGGTGAGAGAGGGGTCAATTAACGCCAGAGCCTCCTTAGTGGGGACCTAATCAGCAAAGATTCGCCGGTGTGGATTACCAGGAAGCGCCTCCTCCATTGTCGATGCTTCCACTGCGGCCGATGTGTCCGTATCCGTCTATTCCGGCGAGTCGGACGCCTCGACTGCATCGATGGCATCGCGAGGACAGGCTTCTTGTCGGGGACGAAAAAGAAGTTTCGCTCCGGCGGAGGGCCTAGCTGCAGAATATAGCCGGTCCTCTCGTAAGAAGCTGCCTACAGAAACCGCCATGCAGGCAGAGATGGTGCGGCTCCACTCAGGAGACATAGAGTCCCGGATTGTGGAACAAATGGCGGTGGTGGAGTGGGTCTCCCTCAGGTCCACTAACCTGAGAGGAGACTATGTGTACCACCTGCGGCTCGGTGCACGAGAGACCTGGGCTGCCGGCCTGGAGGTGCTAAAGCGGGCAGCGTGGACACAGCAATCTCTCCAAAGGGAAAATCTCTGTCTTCATATGGAGGTAGGAAGCCTTAGAGAGGAATTGGCTGCAGCCAAGAAGAAGACAGTTCCCAAAATGAGGGGCGGTAATCTTCTCTGTAGCGGGATACCACTACTTGCCCCAAAACTGGAGGTTCCAAAGCGGTAGGGGCGGTAGAAATACCACCCGTTTCACGCCAGAGGGCTCAGACGTCCGGGACGGGCAAGAGAGTGGAGGGTTTAACTGTGAACAACTCTCAAGCGCAGCTCCTACAAAAAAACGATGCGCTCATTGAGGGCAAACTTGTTGCCCTCACAAAAGATGTCTGCGCCAGCATCAGCGGTCCCCTACTGCTTGGACGGAGGTGGTGGGCCGTAAGGCAAAAAAGATGTGGCGGCTGCAGGCAGTACCTACTGCTGCGACCCCGGCTATCCCACCGTTAAAGCCGATGAGAGGTGAAACCGAGGGAAGATGCGCAACGCGCCCGCAGAGAAAGCAACGCCTGGCTTGGCTGCCTAAAAGTGCGTTGCTTTCTCTGCGGACGCGTAACGCTGACCATCCCCCGAGAGGCGGACCTGTCGTAGGCGCAGGCATTGTCCACCGCCATGTCTAAAATAGATTAAAATGCCGGACGTTCTCCCCCTCCAGCTTGAGCTCTATCGCGGCCCAATGACCGCTTGTGGCGGCGAGGAAGATCTCCGCAGCCGGCCGCGCACTGGTCGCCTGGTCTTCCGCCAAGGTGAAGCCGCTGGTATCGCGCCCTCTGCGATGTTTTCGGTGTCTGGAGCTGGGTCATACTAGCTCTAGGTACCTGGGCACTATCGATTACAGTGGGTGCTGCTATAGGTGTGGGGGCACAGACCACCATGCTGGAGCATGCGCGGCTCTACCTCTCTGCCCCCTGTGCAGTGATCTTGGGTGAAAGGTGTCAGGGCTGCGGCGGTGACACCACTTGCCGGAAGTGCCTTCCATATCCGTGCCGGCGACAGGTTTGGAGGAAGCCGCCTGTTGGAGGCTTATGACCGAGCCGGCAAGGCCGGCAGCTTGTCCGGAAGAGGCCATGGACATGGAATAAACTTCATGACCCATCGCCTTCTCCAGGCCAATGTGAACCACTCGCGCGGGTGTCAGGACTTAATGGTGCAGACTTTGCGCAAGTGGAACATCAGACTTTCAGTTGTCGCGGAGCCGTATCGCGTCCTGGACCACCCAGACTGGGTGGGAGATGTGAGCGGCCTCGTGGCCATCGCCAGTTCGGCACGCCGCGCGCACCGTCCCTAGCGCTGATCGAGCACGGGGCGGGATACGTGGCGGCACAGTGGGGGGACTTCGCGATGGTAGGATGTTACATGTCGCCCAACTGCGGTCTCGAAGCATTCGAGATGTACCTGAGCAAGGTCGGGCAATGCGTTGCCCCACTATATCTTCGCCCGGTACTCGTCCTGGGGAACTATAATGCTTACACCACAGCGTGAGGATCCCCCAAAGACGACGCACGAGAGAGGGTAATGCTCGATTGGGTAGCAGAAGTGGAGCTCCGTCTACTGAACCGGGGTTCTACGCCGATGTGCGTAAGGTGGAACGGACAGACCATCGTCGATCCGACGTGGGCAACCGCTGTCGCCGCACGTCGCGTGTCGGGCTGGCGAGTGACGGCTGAGATGAAGTCCCACTCGGACTATGTCTACATCTTGATGGACGTGGTCGCCACTCGTCGGGTAAACAAGAACCAACACGACCGCCCGGGAAGCAACGCACCACCGCGATGCTCGCTTGAGCATCTAGACGAGGACCTCCTGACAGCTGCGCCCCACGCCGTGGCCTGGTCGGAGTGCAAACCTTTTTTTCTTTTTAAAGTGGGGAAAACCTTCAAAAGGGGCGAGGGGGGTCATTGGCGGTCCTGCCCCGGACGGGCTCGCGGGCTGGGTAGTGTGGGATTTTTACCCACTAGAAGCCGCCACCGTGCTTTCCCTAACGGGCTATTGGTGCAATGAAGGGTGCCCCGAGAGAAGACTCAAGTTATTTTGTCCAGAACCCCCTTCGCCTGCGTTAAGTAAAATACTCACCAGTGCAGGGTGGGGGTTCAGCCAAGCCTCTCCCAAGCACCTCTGCTCTCGCGTCCCCTGTCGCTCCTCTTCCCGTTTGTTTTTCCTCTTCTTCCTCTTCTCCTATCCGATTGTCCGCGATATCTCTCCTCGCACGTTCCTCTTCGGCCCTTTGCAGCTGCAGCTGCCGAGCCCAATGCTCGCTCCAGAAGAGGGGCTCCCCCGTGGCCGGAGCGCAATCCGGCCGAGCCCGTCAACGTAAGGGCGGAGTCTGAGTAGCTCCGGAGCGCAATGATGGCCGTATGCGACGTCACCATGCCCCGGAACAAACTCCGTATGCCTTGCGCGGTGTTTTGCTGGTCGGGCGTGATTGCGGACCTGCGATCTGCGTGCATACGCGCCCGGCGCCGATACACGTGCGCGCGACGAAGACAGAACCGCGACGAGGCGTGGGTCCTTGAGAGATATAATATCTTCAAGGCCGCACATCGATCCTTAAGGCAGGCCATCAAAGAAGATAAGGCTCAGGCATGGAAGGAGCTCCTCGGGACTTTTGACAGGGACCCATGGGGGAGGCCATACCGCATTGTTCTGGGTAGGTTTCGCATAGGTCCCTCCGGTGACGGAGTCTCTTGACCCCCAGTTCGTTTGAGAGATCGTCGCGGCACTCTTACCGGAATCGCCAGGGGGAGTGTTGCGACGGCCTCTGCCCGAAAGTGAGCCGGGTCATACCACCTGATCCGACGAGCTGCAGGTCACTTAGAGAGGAGCTATCAAGCGACTCGGATCTTGACGCACTGCACCGGGTCCCGACGGCATCACCGGAGGCACCTGGGTCTTGGCCCTAGGCATACTCGGGGCCAGGCTGGTGGAGCTGTTTAGCAGCTGCCTCCAGTCTAGTCTATTTTCATCACTGTGGAGGTGGAGCAGATTGGTCCTTATCAGGAAGGAATGCCGGTCCACTGAGTCTCCCTCAGCGTACCGCCCGATCTGTTTGCTCGACGAGGTGGGACAACCGTTCGAGCGAATCATCGCTTCCCGCCTCGTCGGGCACCTGCCCAGGGTAGGTCCCGATCTGGCCGAGTTCCAGTATGGGTTTCGAGGAGGCCGCTCCACCGTGGACGCGGTTAGGAGTGTGTGTGCCCACTCGGACTCGGCCGTCTCCCAGAGTGGGGTAACGTTGGCGGTATCGCTACATATCGTCACCGCATTTAACACCCTGCCCTGGGAGGCTATCCAGGATGTGATCAGGTCCTACTTGTCGGGCAGGTGAGTGGAATGCCCAGAGAGGTCGGGTGCATTGGTGGACGCGGTGCGGTGTCCTGCAGGGGTCCGTGCTGGGGCCTATAGTGTGGGACATCGCATACGATTAAGTCCTGCGGGTCGACCTCCCCCTGGGAGTCAGCATAGCGTGCTACGCGAAGGACACGATGGTGCTTACCACCGGGGAGGATTACAGAAGGACGCTCCGCCTCGCCGAATGCGGGGTGTCCGGCATCGTCCGGACGATCAAGAAGCTGGGACTTTGCATGCATCCCCACAAAACGGAGGCGATGTGGTTCTTGAACCCCCGTCGCCGTGGGAAGCTGCCCAGGTTCCTGTTCCAGGTAGGAGAGGCCGACGCCGAGGTGGGCTTCGGGATGAAATACCTGGGGCTCACCTTAGACGGCGCTTTGCGGCCCACTTTGATCGCCTCGCCTCCCGAGCGAAACGGATAGCCGGCCTTTTGGGCTGGCTTCTCCCGAACCTATGTACGGAGCCCCGGTCTGGGCGCACGACCTGATGGCCGGTCGTCATAGCTGCACGGCTTCCTATGCGACGGCGATGGTCCTGGCGGGGCAACTCCCTATGGAGCTGCTGGCGGAAGACGCGCGAGAGCTCCACGCCCTCCGCCGAGGAGCAATGCCCTAATAGGGCCGGAGATCGATTTGGGACTCGCGAAACGCCAAGCACGGCAGCGCGCTGCTGTGGCTGTCCTGCCCAGCCTCTAAAAGTGGCTGGGAAGGACCTGGGGACGGCTGACCTACAGGCTGACGCAGGTGCTCACCGGGCATGGCTGCTTCGGTGAGTACCTGTGTTGGATAGGGAAAGAGAGAACGACGTAGTGCCATCACTGCTCCGATGCGGGGGATACGGCGCAGAACGCGCTGGAGCATTGTCCAGCGTGGGCAAGTCTGCGTCGTGTTCTGCAGAACGGGCCTCTCACTGTCGGCAGTCGTAAGGACGATGCTGATCAGCGAGAGTTCCTGGCGCGCCGTGGCCTCCTTTTGCAAGCAAGTGATGTTGCAGAAGGAGGCCGCGGAGCGTGCTCCCGAACGGGCTGACCCTGTTCACCGTGGGAGGGGCCGGGGTCGCGGAGAACGCTTGCGTCCTCCGTCGGCCACGGTGGATTAAATTCATTTTTTTTTTTTATAGTGGTGTTACTGATTGCGCTCTGAACGGCGCAACTCTGCACCACTCAAACCACTGGGAGTTGCAGGCGGTCCGTAAGGGGGCGCGGTCGCCACTGCACGCAACATCCCGGGGGGAGGGGGCGTTCGCGTAGTGGTCGCGCGGTGCCGTCAAATTTGCCTGGTCGGTTTTGGGGGTCTCCTGATCTCCGAGGATGGGTCGCAGCCGCGACGCAGCGCGCGGGCGTACCGTGATGTGTTACTCGTAGTTTCCGGTGCCCCTCCACCATCCAGCGCTTAGGATGGCCGCCGTGGAGGTCTTTGCCGGTAAGAATCCCGCACACCCCCGTCTCACCGCCCCTAGGGAACCGGGGAGCCTATGAAGGTTTACCCCACGAAAAAAAAGTTCGGGCACGCTGGTCGTGCGGGAGATTCGGTGAGGTGTCCCACAGGGGTTTGTCTTGGGGCCCATCCTGTGGGACATCAGATACGATGCAATCTTGCGGGCCGATCTTTCCCCCGGTGTCAGCATGACGTGTTACGCGGATGACACGTTATTGCTGGTCATCGGGGAAGATTATAGACAGACGCTCCGCTTCGCCGAACGTAGGATGGCCTGCGTTGTCCGAAGGATAGAGGAGCAGGGGATTTGCGCCGCTCCCCACAAAACGAAGGCGTTGTGGTTTTATAACCACTGCTGCCATCGGTAGCCACCCAGATCCCAGCTCCAGGTAGGTCAGACCTCCGACGAGTTGGGCTCCGGGATGAAGTACCTGGGGCTCATCTTAGACGGCTAGTGGCGCTTTGCGGCCCACTTTGATCGCCTGGCTACCCGAGCGGAACGGATGGCCGGCTGGCTATGTCGCCTCCTTTCGAACCTCGGGGGGCCTGAAGAGGTGGTACGTCGCCTGTATGAAGGTGTCGTGCGATCCGTGATCCTGTATAAGTCCCTGGTGTGCTCGCGCAACCTGATGGTCAGCCGGGACCGGGTACGCCGAATCAAGAGGCAGGTGGCCATCAGGATCGTGCGGGCGTACCGTACAATATCCTACGCGGCGGCGATGATTCTGGTGAGGCAGTCTTCCGGGGGGGGGGGGGCGTTGCGTGGCGGCCGCGTAACGCCGTCAAATTAGGGTGGATGTTCCGAGTGGGTGGTCCTTTAGGTCCCTCCTAGCACGGGCGCCCCGCGGGGCTCAGCGTGGGGGGGGGGGCGGAGCACCGGATATGTTTCTTGCAGTTCTCGGTGCTCCGCTTACTACGCATAGGAGCCATAGCGGTTTTAGCCGTGGGTTTTAGCCGGTAAGAATCCGGCCCAGCCCCGGCTCTCCCCCCAGGGAGCCAGCGAGTCTATGAAGATTTCCCCCACGTAAAAAACAAAAATGATGGGGCGGCGAGGGCCAAGCACTGGGCTCGTTCTGTAGGAGCGCTTTCTTCATCCTTTTTTTTCTGCCTTGCGCGGGGGTCCATCCCTGCTGCGCCGACAGCGATCGCACTCGCGGAGGTCCTGCCGCACCGTCCTCGGAATCTGGTTCCATCGCGGACACAGTGCCGTTGTCCGTGGAGACAGAGGTGTGGGAGGATCGTTTCGTTTCCAGCCTGGCACTTCTTTGCCGTCAGCTCGCTTGTCGCATTTTTTCCAGGCCAGCTGGTGTACAGCTCCATCCTCCTCCACCATGATGTACAGCTGGGTGAGAACCGCGTCATAATGCGGTCGAGGGTTAGAGCGACCAGGAGCACCAGCCGGGAGGGGAGCGCGCGCCCCTGTCGGGACCGGCAGGTCCGATTGCGCGATTTGCGCCCAGTTAGGGTCAGACGGCTGGATTGGCTGTGCCGATCTTCCGCTTCGGGGAGCCCTTTTCATTGTACCAAGCTTTCTCTCCAACGAGGAAATGCTCTCTTTGAGCTAGCCGATTCTCGTACGCGCTTCGTTCAGTTCGTCCCGCTTGCGTTGCTCCCGCTCTTCAGTGGCCTTCAATCGGGCCGTCTGGATCGCCATGAGCTGCTCTAAATTCAACGGTTCGTCTGTACCATACGTACTCTTCCCGGGCTTCTCCACAGTCCAGCGAACGTAATCTAGGCTTTGTCTCATGCGGCAGTTTCGCTTCCTTCCTATATTCTTGCTCGCCCGACGCTGTTCATCCGCCCTCAAAACCCCGCGGAGAATCCGATCTAGGATCTCCGCGTTGGTAGTGTCCTCGAGGTCCGCGGATCCCGTGCTCCTCAAAGAGGAAACCTCGGGCGTATCGAGAGGCTTCTTGCTGCTGCTCGCCTTTTCACTCCTGGGTCTACAGGGGCTCCAGCCTACGCGCGGTCGAGCACCATCCTGTTGGAGGATGCATTTTCGCTCCTTCCCTCTTCTTCTCGGGGAGGAAAGTAGGTTTTATCGGAAGAGGTGGATCTCAGAATCCTTCTCCTCGTATCCGCCATACCGCCAGGGGTCCTAACGCTGCCCCCCGAGCTAGAGTCGTCTCCTCTTCCAGGTATTCTCCCCAGAGGGGGGTAGGGGTGCTCCTGCTCCTCTTGTTGCCTCCTACCGAGAGCTTGACGGTGTTCGAGCCTGCACCACGCGGTGCAGGACCCATCCCCTCTCTCTTTGGAAGACTCTCAGCTTACTTCCTCTCGGTTGGCCCGTCGAAGGTTGATGACCTGGGGATGGCCGAAACTAAATCCTCCTCGTACCGATTTGCATGTTCCACGCAGTCAGTATCAATGAGTACAATTTTGAGATCCATGTTTGTGGGAGGTCGTGTAAAGGTACCCATCCAATTTCATTTGTCGTGGGGAAGATCTCGTATACCGCCCTGCTAGTGCTTCCTTAGCGGGGAGGGCCTGCTATCTGCGGGGGGGGGCTGCAGGTACTCCGGAGCTCCGCTCGCGACCGCGTATACCCGGGCGGCCATCCACCCATCGGCGCGGCTAAAAATTGAGTTCGGGTTTGGGATCGGAGGTCGGGAAGGACATATGCCTTAGAAGGGCGAACTGAAGATAATACTATTGCCGTGCGTTTAAAGATAGTCCTACAGTTTGCGCGCGCATTCATTGCTCACCGTGAACGTCAGTCGCCATCGGAAAGCAAGAGATCGATCGATCAATCGATCATTGTCTTGCAGCGGCGCGCGCGTCGCATATGATACTCATCACCACGGTGAAAGGTTACTGTCCGAGTATACGCTTCGAGTCTTTTCATCAAATGCCCCCGGCCAAACGAAATGACAACGCGGCTCGAGTTACGAACCACGCGATAGAGGAAACGAGCAGCACGGGCGCGGGGCTACGGGATCCGCATGTAATGCACTCCAGAGACCCGGAGAATCGAAAGTTCCTAAATGTCACGTACCTCGGAGGAAAAAGTCGGGAGAGTAGAGGAAAGGCAAGTGGAAGTGTAGGGGAGGAAGGAGAAATGGAGAAAGTAGGGCGAAAATGGGCAGGGGACTTAAAAAATGACTGGCAGTAGGGGAGCACGCACAAGTCGTGCCTCCCTGTCCTTAGCGGGAATGGGCGGCAGGTCTATGGCCAGCGTGGAAACGCCTACGCGGCCCAACCCCAAACGTCAAGATGTGAGAAAGGAAAGAGAAGAGGCGGAGAAGCAAGGAAAGCCTAAAAGGCGAGGAGCAGGACGGTAGATGATGATCAGGGAGGTGTGGAGGAGCAGGAAGTGATGATTCGAGGTGGAACAGGTTAGCGTGTCGGTGTGCAATAAGTCGCGTCGTGTCTATTGAGTTGTAGGATGCGATGGAGGGAGAGGAAAGATGGCCAGTGTTGGGATGAAGTGGAAAGAGAAAAAAAGACAATAAGTATCGAAAGGGGCCCGGCAGCTGGAGCTGCGGAGGGCCGTAGAGGAACGCGCGAGGAGGGAAATCGAGGATCACAGGACAAACCAAGAGGATGAGGAAGAGGAGGAACGCGCGCGAAGAGGAGCGATGGCCGACGTGTAGGCAGCGGAGCTGCGGAGGGGCTCGATTGAACCTCCACTTCCTGCACAGGTGAGTATGTTTTTGCAACGCAGGCGAAGGGAGCTCCAGACGTAATGGTTTGAGTCTTCTACTGGGGTCCCTTTCATTGCACCATCAACACACTACTTGGCTTAGGAGCCCATCCGGGGCAGGACCACGGATGACCCCTCCCACCTCTCTCGGTGAGAGCGCGTCTTCCGTCCTGCCCTGTGGGGCGAATCGGGCAAGGTGCTCTTTGAAGGTTTTCCCCAGCTTAAAAAAAAAAGTAGGTATCGAAAGAACAAAAGGGGAAGGAGTGCCGAGAAATAAGCTAAAAAGGAGCTCGAGCTCCCCGCCACCACACGGCCCCGCGCCCCCGCGCCACCACCGCGGAGCTCGGCACCGTTCAGTATCATCGAGGTCTTTGTTGTTGTCGAAATAGCGTCGGTTGGAAGGAGCAAGGGCGTAAGCGCGTCTCAAGGAGCGCCGGAGTTGCCATGCTTGGCCGACCATTGCGGCTGTACCGCGATCGTGTAGAAATGGCGGGCATTGTACGCGAATATGGGCGCACCCGCTCGCAAGCCACCCTAAATACTTGTAACGCAGTGCAGTACGAAATAAAATATCATTACAACAATAATTGATTACTTAAGTACATCACCCAATCGACGGGCTTAAGGTACCCGCCACCACACTTAAAATTAAACAGTCATCCACACACACACATACACGAGTAAAAGCAAACGAACAGAACAGAAAAAAGGGGGGACTTGACACAATCCGGAAAAGTGGAGCGGTCATCCAAATTTTTAGGGATCGTCGTTGATCCCCTGTAACATGCCGCAATCCTTGACCCCGCCTCAAACGTCGCAGTTCGCATCGTGGAGGAGGTTCACGCCTCAAACAAAGAGGGTAGCGGAAGCCCGCACGGCTGGCGTACATTCCAGACGCTTGGCCATACGGTTCGAAGAGTCATACCGCCGAGTTCAGCCAGCAAACTCGGATTCACGAGTGCCGGTACAATTCGTGACTCTACAAGAGGAGGCGCCGTGGCCATGCGGTGACATGGGTAGGCCGCTGCAGCCATCACGCAACCCGATGACGCCAGAATCTCCATATAATTTCCGCCACCTTCGGCGGGAAAGCAATCCCCCGTTCATTTTGGTCTCACCAACTCCAATACCAGAGATTTATATCCATAATTATCGGAGTGGAGGGCCCTAGGATTCTACTTTCATTCACGCAGTCACACGTACACTACGCGCATCCACTCACACACTAAAGAGGCGCGACCGAGCATTTTTCGTCACCGAAATCATGATATAACGCGGGTGTACACGCACGTACCATCGTTGGCCATGATGGCCTCCCGACCTCCGCCCACTCGCCGGCCCGACACGTGACGCGAGGTGGCAGAGGTTGCCCACGTCAGATCGACGATGGACTGCCCGTTCCACCTTGCACATGTCAGTGTGGAGCCGCAGTTCAGCAGACGGAGCTCCACTTCTGCTGTGCAGTCGAGCATTACCCGCCCGCGTGCGGCCTCCCTGGGAGATCTCCGCGCCGTGACGTAGGCGTTGAATCCCGCCAAGACGAGTATCGGCCGACGAGCTAGTCGGGCAATGAATTGCTCGACCTCGCCCAGGTACATCTCGAAAGTTTCGAAACCGCAGTTTTTTTTTTCACGTGGGGGAAATCTTCATATACTTCCCGGCTACCTGGAGGGAGAGGCGGAGATGTACTAAATTCTTACAGGCTAAAACACCCGCGGCGGCCATCCTATGCGCAGTTAGGTCCGGGGGAACACTGCAAACTCTTCAAGACACGACCGGGGCCTCCCCTCACTGCTCCCTATTGAAAGCTTACTCTTGGGAGGGGCATAGACCCCCTCTTCTTACAAAGAAAGGGGGAGCGGTTGTCCCCTCCCCTAAACTCTCCTCCTAGGCGGACCGTGGGGCCACACCATGGTCCGCGCCTTCTCAGGGCCGCTCAAATAGAGACGACAGGGCTCCCACCCTGCTACCTTGCGACCTCAAGGTTCGCGCCATGTGTATGACTAGGTGGTGGGCAAGTGGCCCTTCCCCTAACTTGTGGTGCACTTAATCGGGGGAGTCCGCAGTCTCCCCCTTGCGAGCGCGGGCCCTACGGCGCGTCGTAGTTACAAAAGGTTGTTACTTTTGGCGTTACATTTTTAGCTGCCTTTGGCCCTAATATTCGTGCATTCTGATTATAACATTCGGTGCAGTATCTTATAATTTTGTGCGCACTGCCTTCCTTTTTTTCTAAATTGTCTATACTCTGGCCCGCCTATCGGCGAGCGGCCCAGCAGGGCCCGTCTGACGGCTAACTGTGGCTGGAACGGAACAGCACAGAAATTCGACGTGGCGCTTAACGTGTTAATGACGGAGGCCAGAGAGAGATCAATTACTTGGACCAGGACACGACGCGCCCCTGTCCAAGTTGGGCAGTCCTCAAGGGTATGTTGCGCCGTGTCCCGGTCCCTGCCACAATGGTGGCAACGCGTCGCCGTTCCCGCTTTGATACGACACAGGTACTCACCAAAGCAGCCATGCTCGGTGAGCACCTGCGTCGTACGGTAAATGAGACCACATTTCTGCACAATGCGCTCCCGCCCGCTCAACTCGGAGGACTACCCCGTCGAAATGCCCATGGAAGTACCAGAGGCTGTCCGGAGTGAGACCTGAGTACTTCAACGTACCACTCACCTTTACATGGACCTTACCTACCCTTAGCCACCTCGCAGGCGAACCCACACACTGAGAGCGATTATAAAACCTGATCGCTTCGGTTTTGTGTGAGGCAACCCTTAGTCCGAGATGGCTGATATGGGCGATGACGCGTGCCACCGCCAACTCGGTTAGACGGATGGTCCTCATCCACTTCTCCCCTGCGGCAAAAACAAGAGTGTCTTTTGCATAACAGATGACCTTGGCGTCACGGGAGAGACAGACCCGCAGGACAGAATCGTATGCGAGGTTCCATAACAGAGGGGCCAAGACAGACCCCTGCGGGACCCCGCAATATGTTTCTCGCCGTATCATTCCGCACCGGCCCTGACATTCAATCCACCTGTCGGACAGGTAGTCCCCAACCTGGACGGTCAACTCTGGCGGCACCTCGTGGTATCGAAGTGCCTCCCTGATCGTCCACCAGGGCTGGGTATTACAAGCATCGGCGATGTCCAAAGACACCGTCAAGCCCACCCCGTCCCAGCGAACAGCAGACTGCGCCAGGGATTTGACGTGTTCCACGGCATATACCGTAGAGCGTCCACGACGGAAGTCATATAGCCCTCCATCCAGGTTGGGGCCCACCGCCGACAGGTGCCGGACAAGACGATCCGCTATAATGCGCTCAAAGAGCTTACCCGCCTCGTCCAGTGAGCAAATGAGGACCATCCTTCCTACCTTCCACGCGTGGAGGAACCTTCCGCGCCTGATGCATCCATTGTAGAGTGCTATCAGTCACGGGACTAGGACGCGCAAGGCCAATATCAAAGTCCGGCCTGGGGTACCGTCAGGGTCGAGAGCTTTCTGCCCTTAGTTGACCAGGCGCTTAACGGCCGGCCGAACATCTCGTTAGTAACCCCCATTTTCTCCCCCCCCCCCCTTCTATTCAACAAGTGGTGGGAGACGGTCCACGTTGGAAGCCCCCCCCCCCCCAGTGCAGGGAAAAAGAGTATCTACGACCCCTTCCAGAAACTGGGGGTCGAGGGACTCTGTAATTGGGGGCGCCCAGGGTTGCAATTTATTCATTACGATTCTATAGGGGCACCCTCACGGATCCTTGTCCAGAGTTGCGAGGAGTTCTTTTTAGGCACGGGCTTTAGTGGAGCCACGGCCGCTTGACTGGCTGGCCCTCTTCGCTGAAGGGCGGGAGTGAACTAGCGTTGCGCCGCTACGCAATTACTGCGTAGCTCCGCGGTATGGCGCTACCAACAGTACAGCTCACTCGCTCAGGGAATTATTACTACGCGTCCTGGTTTAGACGCCAAAGTGCCCATCGAGGTGGTGAGTCTCCTTTAGGGCGGCGCACCTGGGCAGCGGAAAAGTTGCCCGTCTCCACATGAAACACGATGTGGAGGTGGTCCGACATGGACTCAATCTCTCCTGTTACCTGCCTTCCCGAAATACGGCGCACGATGGCCGACGAGGAAAACGATAAGTCAATTATTGATTCCCCGTTCCATTACATGCACGTGCTCGCTGAGCTCTGCTTTAGCAGCCGGAGCTCATTTTGCGCCACCCAGTAGAGGAGCATCCGCCCTTTTGCATCGTTCCGGGCTTCGCCCCATGCCTGTGCGTGAGCGTTGAAATTCCCCAGGACGAGTACCTGGCGCGGCCGGCCTCGGGTAACGTACCCGCCGACCGCCTCCAGGTAAGCCTTGTATTCTCCGCGGCTGCAGATGGACGAAATATAATAACCCACCACCACGAAGCTCCCCTACACGCAGGCCACATATCCTCTCCCTCGTTCGAACTCCGAGCATGACGGAGTCGTACACGTCCCCAACCCAGCGCGGGTTAGACGGGGGAACGCAGTGCGGCTCCTCCACCATGGCCGGGTCTGTGGACCGCTTGCGCAGGGTTCGGATTAGAAGATTTTATGCCCCGCACGAGCGGCTTATATTGATATGAAGTAGATGGAAGGCTAAGTCATTTCGACCTCCTCTAGACTCCGGGTGCTTCACACGCTCCAGGAGGCTGCCCGCCAAATGCCACCTCCTTTCCTACCTGAGCAGTGGAAGGGGCTTTCATGGTGGTCTGTGTGGCCGCTGTTACCGTTGTCTTTGCCGGCTCCTTTCTGGAAGGCACCGGCGGCTGCTTGGCCGCCCCCTTTTTCTTTTTAGAGGGCGTGACACAAGTTTTACCTCCTATCCGGTGATTGATTGGGCGCCCCTTAGCCGCACACACCACCGCCCGAGCGGAACGAACCGCTGGCCTTCTGGGTCGCCTTCTGCCGAACTTCGGGGGGCCCGGGGATGGTGTTCGCCGCGTTTACGCGAGGGTCGTGCAGTCCGTGACTCTTTATGGGGTCGTTTTGGCCCGCGACTTGATGCCTAGCTGGCGCAGCCGGGATCGGCTACGCCGGATCGAAAGGTGGATGGCCATCAGTATCGTACGGGTATACTGCACGACTTCCCACGCGACAACGAAGATTTTGGCGGGGCAGCTCTCTATAGAGCTGCTTGCGGAGGAGGCGAGGGATATCCACCTCCTCCGCCAAGGTGGTAATGTCCCGTTAGAGCCGGTGATCGATCTGGGAGCTGCAAAGCGCCAAGCCCGGCAGCGTGCTGGTGCGGAATTGCGGCATCGCCTTTCCGAACCCCCTAATGCGAGCTAGTAATGCTGCAAACGGAGGCCGCGGAGCGCTCCACTATATTAATTTTTGACAAAGTGATGCGGCTGAGGGCGCACTTTACGCCCATTGCACCAGCCGTAACCAGTGATAGTTGCAAGCAATCCGAGTGGGGGCTCGCACCGCCATTGCATGCAATTCTCTTTAGAGGGAAAAGCGTCTGCGCAGCGATCGCGCGGCGTCGTCAAATTAGTTAGTAAGTTGGGGTTCTTTCCCCCGGGTAAGGGTCGCACAAGCGATGCAGCGTGGGGGGCCACCGTGATGTGTTACTCGTAGTTCCCGATGCCCCCTCCCCGCCCTAGCGCCGCGGGAGTTTTAGCCGGTAAGAATTTGGCACACCCCCGTCTCCCCGCCCCCAGGGAGCCGGGGAGCCTATGAAGGTTTTCCCCACGAAAAAAAATGTACCTCTCCTTCTGCGCATAGGATGGCCGCCGTGGGGGTTTTAGCCGGTAAGAATCCGGCCTCCCGGCCCTCCCCCCTACTCCAGGGAGCCGGGGAATCTATAAATATTTCCCCCACGTTAAAAAAAGTAAATAAATAGCTAAAGCCGCACACACCACGCAGTGCACGGCACTGGAGGGGCACATGACTGTCTTGTGTCCTTTCTGGCCGCAGGCAAAGCACGCGCGACTTCTGTGCGCCCCAGTGCATCTGTGCCTCACGTGTCCTTTTTCGAGGTACCTGAAGCACTGGAGCGGACGTGGTTCTAGCGCGCCCACTCTCACGGACGCCCAACCCACCCGGAGTCGGCCCGATTCCAGCAATTTCCTGACTGGATGACTGGGCAGCTCAGCCACAAGCTGCCGAGCTTGGAGGGGGATTTCCGGATGTCAATGGATTTAACTCCCCCCCCCCTCCCCTGCCAGTCGTCGCAGTTCGCTACGAGCGCCACCACCTCGGCGGCAGTAACCGAGCCCTCAAGCCCAGTCACACGCAGATCGGCCTTTTTGAAGGGGCGGGGAATGAGAACGCCCGACCCCTCATAGAGAGCCGCCATCTTTGTAGTCAGGACATTAGCCTTGGCGGCGTCGCCCTCACCTGGAATTTCCAGCAGGAGATCTCCGCTAATGGCCCTCTTTATTTGCATATCTGTAATGCCCAGGTCCGCCAGGATAATCTCCCGGCGGGCCAGAGCCATTGCCTTTGCCGAAGTCATTCCAGATCCCTACTCGAGGGTGAGGCTCACCGCTGCTGTACTCGGAGGGGGGCCCGAAATATACTTTTTCTTGGGCATCGGTGCAGACTTTATTGCTAGTTTGACCGGATGCTGTTTCGCTGTCACCGCCGTTATGGCGGCGGTGATCTTCTGCCTCCGGCCCGCGACCGATGCTCAAGTTTCAACTGGATGGGTAGGCGAGGGGCAGTGGCAGCAGTGGAAACTGGCTGGCACCCAGGCTACCAAACTGGCACCACTGTCTCGGTTCCTTCACCCTTTTTCCGTCCCTTCCTCTTCTTTGGAAAAGGGGAGGATGCAGAGGCTGCGCCCACACTCTACTCTACCGGTGATCTCACCGGAGGGAGAGGTTGTCTTCCCACCACTTGTGGGGGTGCGGATGCTACCGCTTGTCGCCCACCTATCACTACTCCCCAGGGGTTGCATATGGCGGGTGCTCCCCCCATATGCACTCGTATCTCACCACGGAGTTCCTCCCGCAAAGCGGCGAGTTTTGCCTCCATGAAGGCACCGATTTGTTCCATAAAGGACTTGTCTGGATCCTTGTTCTTCCTCGCCGCACTTGCGCGGACCACGATAGTTCAAGCGGTAGGCAGAGACGGTGGCGGCATCTGACCGCCCCGCCTCCGCAGCATCTCAACCTTCAGTTTGAGGGAGCTCACTCACTTGCTCCTTCAAACTGTGCAGCTCTGCATGGAGCACGAGGTTGATCTTCTCACGCTCCACAGCGTTACCTGTTGAAGACGTGCACTTCGCCATTTCTGTGGTAGCGACGCGCAACGTCCTCATGGCAACTTTCAGATGGCACGCAAAGTCGCCCTTAAGGTTGCGGCTTACGGGGGCAACCCTTTCCACGGCCTCTATCTGGTCAAGCATTTCTGCTCCGATATTGGCCGTGGGTTTATACCGGATCCTCCGAGCGATCTCTTCATCGTTTGGGAGTTTGTTCGACTTTGTCTTCTTTTCCCCCGCAGACGTCGGGGGGTTATTCAACTGAGGTGCAGCCTGCAGCACAAATTCCTTCCGCCAAAGGTCGAGAATTTGACGTTTGACCTCCGCGCTACCCATGTATTCGCCGCTGGCTGGGGGCCTCCCTCTTGCTCTTTTTTTTTGACAGCCCGCCTCTTTCCATCGATGAGGCGCAAGATGCAGAGAAGGCGTCCGTCAAGACCTCTGGTTTTTCTTCTCCCATTGACCGTCCAGCCTAGGATGCCAGTCATGGCAACTCCTCCACGCTCGTGACTATGGGATCAGATTTCCGGGCCTCCAAGGCTACCTCCTAGCGCCGGGTCTCTGTAGCCGCATATTGCGACGCGGACGGCATAGAAGCTGCAGTCCCCTCCTCACCTCGCGCGATCACTCGCGCATCCCCTCCCTTTGCGCTGTCGCTCGCCAGGCTCTTGCCCGCCTCCTTTCCGTCAAAATTGGTTCTGTTTATCTGCATTACAGTCCTACGAGAGCGGTTGGACGAAACAAATTCCTCCGCGGGCAGAGCCACCTTTGATCGGCGGAGGCCTGTGTATAACAGGAATCGGCCCGGTGCCCTGAGGTTGCTCGCTAGACTACAGATTTACTCTCGAGGATGCATCCCATCGGCGCGCACTATATCTTAAAATTGAGAATTTTTTTTATACAGGTGTTTTTCTCGCAAGCCAGGCAATTAAGCCAAGCTTCTCGCTCCACATGCACTGCTATATTGCGCTGCTATGCCCTGAGGTGGTCATTGAAGCGGCTTAGGGGCCTACGAGATAAGGAGCACGGAATGCGTTCATCCGCCTCGAGCTAGGTATTTTCCCTGTGCAGATTTGCCAAATCTCGTACCTAGAGATCAAACGGCCACTCTAGAGAAACCGTTCACCCCGTTCGCATCCTGCAGCAGCAAGCCACGACAGAGTCCCAGGAGGCCCCACGAGTAGGTGAGTGAGTAAATTTTTGCCGGAGCACATCCCCAACTGTACCGAAGCTCCTCGTACCTAGAGCGTCAGAGCGTCTCAATTGTCTCAATCATCTCAATCATCTCAGACCAGGAAAACCAACACCGACACACGCCCCTCCGGGTCATGAATTTTAATCCATGTCCATGGTTTCCTTTGGCGGGCCGGCTGGCGGTGTCACCGCCGCAGTTGTTGCGCCCTTCGCCCCACCCCCGCCACTCTTCCTTTTAGAGGGGGGCGCAGCACGCGTTGCCAACGCGGTGGTCAGTCTTGTACCCAAGATCACTGCATAGCAGGCAGCGAGGTGAAACCGCGCATGCTCCGACAAGGTGGCCTATGCCCCCACATCGGGAGCAACGCCCGCTGTGGTCAGCGGTGCACGAACACCTCAAACTGGTATTCCCCAGCTCCAGCGGCTCCACCTTGGCGGAAGACTAGCCGACCAGTACACGGCCGGCTACGGCGATCTTCCTCGCCGCCACATGCGGGCATTGGATCCATATCGAGCCCAAGCCAGAAGGGGAAGACGTCCGGATTTCCCCGGTGATCACCTCTCCCTGCTGGCACTCGCCCGCCGCAGCAATGACTCGCATCATTTCACGGGGCATGATGGAGTCGGCCAGCCCCCTTACGCGGATCTCTATTTTTTTTAACAGCTGGACGACTTTTGCCTCTATTCCCGCCAGAGCCTCCGTCATCCGGGCAACGAGAGTGGCTGCCTTCGTGCCGCTCTCCGGACTGGGAGAGTGTGTAGAACCAAACACCTGATTGTCGCTCGTTTAGGCCGTATGGCGACGATGCCGAACTCTGCCAGTTCTATTTTATACGTGGCAGTAGCCATTACCTGCGTATACGTCATGCCCCCCTCTTTGGGAACAGTCCGTGTTACGCCCGCCATTTTAAGCAGCCGGTCTAGCTTCGCCTTCATCAACCCTGACCTTACGGCATGATTATCGCCGATTTTTTTGGTCGGCGAGATCACCACCTTGATCGATGGTGCTGCCGTGGGCGGAACGGCGATCACCACTTACCGCCGTTGCACCCTTCTGGCCTTACGACCTAGCTTATCTGTCCGCAACGGAAGTGGAGCTGCTTCTGCCAGCATAGGTGGTGGTGGGTGCCGGGCTATGTCCCGGGATGGGTTAGCGTTAGGTCTGCCCGCCTAAGGGCCACGCGCGGTTGAGCCGCAGCTGCTCGTTTAACAGCGGTACTACTTTTCTTGTCATTTTGCCGCCCCCCTTTTTGGGGCTTCGTCCCGCGTTCTTGAAGGCTGCCTATTTCCTCATGGCAGCGAGTTCTTCCCGGAGGCTGCGTACCTCCCCTGCAGACGGAGAATCTCTTGCTGGAGAGACTCCCCTGATCCCTCTGTCCGCTCCAGGAGCTCTAGCCCCGTAGCTCGAGACTTTCGCGCAGCAAGCCAGAGATGGTGGACGTAATGAGATCTAATGTTACTAAATCTGAGTGAAACTCGCTGCACGACCGTCATTGGATCTACGATCCTGGCCCCTAAGTATATTGTGCGGAATTGCTCCATCTCTGCCTGCACGGTGATTTCCGCAGGCAATGCCTCGTGAGAGGTCCGGCTGTATTTGGCGACCACCGCTGTGGCGATCTTCCGCTTTCATCCCCTTGAGGGCGCCTGCCCCTGAGACACCGTCGATACTGACGATGCGTCGCACTCGCCAGAATATGCGGGAGTGGACGTATCGGCAGCGGTAAAAAGGTCTGCTACGAAGGACACACTCCCCCAGGACCTGCACTGCGTGTCTTCGTCGATATAGTCCCTACCAGGGCGATGTTGGCATTTATTGCTGCCTCCCTTACGAGCCGAACCGTCTGCCGGCTGAGAGCGATATCCTTTCTCACTGCGGGTAGCCTGTGTTCTCGACAATTCCCTCCATCGCGTTGTGACCGTGTTCAGCAACAACGTTCCGCGACAGCTCGCCTGCGCCAGCGGCTTGGTTGTTCGAGAGTTCTTTCTCGCTTCGAGAGGTTTCCTGTTCCGAAGCTTTCGCCTTCTCTACGTCTCCACCTTCTACGTCTGGTTTTTTAAATAGATTTAGTATTATACTCCATCCTTATCCCACGAGTGTTGCCGGAATAGAACGTTTGCCTGGAATAGAACCGCTTTACCCAGATAAGCCTAATACAACTGGGGGTCAGCACGTACCTAGAAGTTGTTGTTGGTCGCTCGCGACCGGACTCACACTCCAGCCATGCATTATCCTGCCGCACACCATATGTTGGGATTGAGCGTTTTTTGTTGAGGGTTTTCTCCTCGCGGACCAGGCAATTAGGTCAAGTCCCCCGTTCTTCTTCAGCTGCAAGGTACCATCACCACGCACATCAATCGTTGTTGAAGTGGCCAAGGAGCTTTCGGTATTAGGAGACGTATAACGCTCATTCGTCCCATCTCGGGATCCCCAGGTTCGCTACACCTGTGTAGTCAGACCACCATTCTTAGTCAGGCCTCTCACCTTGGATCCGTTCGGCATGGTTGTACCTGCCAGGAGCTTTCGCTCCAGTCGGGATAGCCCCAAGGATCATGGAGACGCGCAAGCTCCTCACCAGGACAAGGTGATGCACCGGGGGGAGAGGGGCTGACCTACCGTCTGACCCATGTGTTTACCAGGTATGGCTGCTTTGGTGAGTACCCATGTCGGATAGGGGAAGAACAGACGACGCAGTGCCACCACTGCCCTGATGCGAGGGATACGGCGCTGAGCACGTTGGAGTTTTGCCTAGTACGGGAGTCCAAACGGAATAAAGTAAGTGCGGACCTCTCGCAGCCAGCCATCGTCTGTGCGATGCTGGCCAGTGAGAGGTACTAACGCTCCCTGACTCCTTCTGTGAGCAGGTAATGCTGCGGAAGGAGGCCGCGGAGAGGGTCCGCGAGTGCACGGATGCGGTATACCAATGGGCTGCCTAGGGGAGCAGAGGCCGCAGATGCTCTCGTCGCCGCCACTTAATTAATTAATTATTTTTCGTAAGGTGCCTCTGAGGAAGAGCTCATTCATGTAATGAGCCTCCCGTTGAATCAGTGACTGAGAGTTGCAGGTGGCTCGAGTGGGGGCTTGGGTCGCCATTGCACGCAACTCTTTACGGGCGACAGCGTTGCGTGGCGGTCGCGTAACGCCGTCAAATTTGAGTTGATGATCTGTCTGAGGGATTTTGAAGAGCCCCCCCCCCCCCCAAGTATTAGCGCCCCTTAGTGGTCGCCTCTTAAACTGCGCATAGGATGGCCACCCTGGGGGTTTTAGCCGATATGAATCCGGAACTCCCCCTCCCCCAGAAAGCCGAGGAGTCTATGAAGATTTCCCCCATATAAAAAAAAGAAGAATAATGAGCCCTTAAAAATCGATGGCCAGTCTCAAGGGGCTTTTGCAGAATGACGGCACCCTGCTGGATATGGGTTAGCACCAATGGGGATTTTGTTCGTTGGTATAGGTTGCTCATTATCGCCGTATCTTTCGACCAAGTCGCGGGATGTGCATATATTTCGTGAATTTCTTGAATTAACAGAATTCTATAAGGCTGAGGTATCGTTTTCTTCCCCCACTCTTTTCTACCACCTTCCTGTAGTTTTCAATTTTCCGCATATCGGGTGACAAGATTTAAAATTCTGTACCAAATACCGTAATAAACTTTTCGTCGCTCGAAGTGGAGGACTTCCTGTCGATCCTCAACACACGGCTCAGTACATCGGTTGGGACGTTCTCCCTTCTCGGACAATACCACATTTCCACAGAGTATACCTGAATTATTAACATCCAACGAATTAATTCTTGATTCAGGAGTTTACTTCCCATAAAAAAATGTATAGAGCAGTGGTCGCTCATAAAAATTATATCGGCCCCATATGTATATGTACGGAATTTTCTGAGTGCCCATATAATTGTTAAAAGTTCTTTCTCGATCGTGAAATAATTCAACTCTGCATCGTGGAGAATGCAACTTTCGAATGAAAGGGGTTGTATATCTCCTGTATCGTCCCTTTGAGCAAAGACCACGCTCAGGGCCGCAAACGCATCGGTGTTTATATAATATTTTATTTCGGATCGGGAAACCGGAGAATGCCATCACGGCAAAAGGCTTTGTTTACGGTAAACGCAACATCCATACTAACATTCCATTGCCATTTCTTCCACTTTTTATTAGTTTGAACAGTGGGACCGTTAATGAAGCATTGTTCCGTTGGAATTTACTATAAAAAATAATAAGTCCGAGAAACGCGTAGAGTTGTTTAATATTTTTGGGATGTGGGAATTCAACAATTGCCCAGGTTTTCTCTGAGTCTTGTAATATCCTTTTCGGGGTTAATATATGTTCTAAAATTTGTTTAAAATTAACTGTCAGGTTATATTGTCTTAGTCGGCTTATTAATATGTTTAAATGTTCCAAATGTTTATTTAGAAAGTTTCAAATCCATAATAGATCATCGACAAATTTGTTTCCAAACATATCCAATCCCTTTAATACTGGGCGTAATCCCCTATTGAACTTGCACAGCCAGTCTTTGAGTCGAAAGGAGTGACTGTATATTCATAACACTGTCCCCTATACAAAAAACAGCGTATTTCCTTGATTCGGAGTCCAAAAGAATTTTCCAGAAATTGCTTGTAAGGTTCAGGCCTGACATGGCAATTTTCGGAAATGTTAAAAAATTATGTCTGTAGTTTCTGATATTTCATGATCCGGGACGATATATTTATTTAACATTCACGCGCCGAAGTACAAGCGCAGCGGTCCATTTTTTTCACCACTGATATCACCGAAATAGCGTAAAGACTGTTCAAGGGTTGGATTACGTTGCATTCTAGCATTCGACTAATTTCCTTGTCTGTAGCTTTACAATATTTTAGGGGAATCGCGTAGGATTCTTTTCATAAAAGGGTTTCTACGCACTAACCTAAGCGAATATTTAAACTCCTTAATACGACCTGGTTTCCTCGCCAATAAGCTCTCATGCTGTTCCAACATTTGGCTCAAACGGTTTCTTTCCTTTTCCGAAATTGCTGATTCTTTAATTGTTTTCTGAATCGTATCCCTACATCTAAATCCATATACATCTCTCGAAGTTCTACGCGTACACTTTTAACTGACTCGCCGTGGTCATTGCTATTAACTAATGGGAATTTGGCCCACTCTTTATCTTTTCTTGCCCCGACCTTGCCATTGTCTAATTCATTTTGACATCTAAAATTGCTCAATATATTCCCGATAATACCTGAGCTTACAAGTCGAGGAATAACTATGATAACTGCGTAACGTAGCACATTGAACCCAAAGGGTTTTACTCTTCGGTATCCTATCGACCATGGCCACATTGGAGCAACTAATCGAGACTCAAAAGTTCTTCTCACACCACATTCGGAGGATTTGGGTGAAATATGAGAAGATGGCCCAGCCAAGGAGGACCGTCTCCGCCGTCCAGAATCGAATCACCATCCTCGAAAATCTCTGGGATGAGTGCCAGGACTTGCATAAGAGCATCATTGCAGCCTCGGACTCTAAATCGAGCAAGGACCAAGCATACTTCGTTGAAGACATTTTTTCCTCTATTGTTGAGGCGGTGGACAAGATCCGTGATTATTTGGCGGAAGAGTTCCAGAAGCAGATGGCGCCTTCAGCGGCCACTGATCCCGCTTTTGCTTCCGCTCCCATTTCCGCAGCCACTTCTGTTTCCGAGGCTAAGGTAGCGCTTCAACTTCCTCCGATCAATCTGAGGCGATTTACGCGGGATCTCACTTCCTGGATGGCCGTCCGCGACATGTTTTTGTCGCTAGTGGACTCGCGAACGGACCTCTTTCCCGTACAGAAGCTCTACTACCTCAAATTAATTTGGAGGGAGAAGCCGCTAAGGTGCTGGCCAGCGTGGAGCTATGTTCGGCGAACTATACCGCGGTATGGGAAAAGTTATCCAAGCGGTATGAAAATCACCGCGCCATTATGTACGCGTATTTACAGGCATTTTCCGAGATTCCTAACGTAGGCACCAACCGCGTCCGGGATTTGCGACGCGTGAGAGACCAGGCCTCGGACATACGGATCGCGTTTCTGAATATTTCCCGTCCGATCAACCAGTAGGAGGATCAATACATCTTCCTCATCCTGGGGAAATTGGACGCTGCCACGTGACAGGCCTGGGCTCTCGAGCAGAAGGATTCGAGTGCGTTCCCTACGTACGAGGAGTTTGATGGGTTCTTGCCCCACTTACTCCAAGTTTTGGAAACCGACCAGCCGATGCAATTTAGCAGCCGTTTCCAGGCAGCAACTCCAGAGCCCAAGAGGGGCTTCGTTAGGGCCCATCAAGCTTCCTCGCACACGCCGTTATGCTTATTATGTCACCAGGAACATCCGTTGTTCCGGTGTCCAGCGTTCCTGGGTAAGCCAGTTAGCCAACGCATAGAAATAGTTAGGAACTTTAACCGTTGCTTGAATTGTTTCCGCTTGGGGATCCCATAGAGGGGACCTGCCCCAGTGGTCAGACCTGCCGACAGTGCAAACAAAAGCACCATACTCTCTTGCATCTTGAACGAAACCTGTTGAATATCTCTACAAGCCCAGTTGCGCCCGCAACTATATTAGTGAGCCAGTCCGCGACGAGCAATGTGCTTCCAGAAGGCGAGTGGATGCGGTGAACAACCATTTAGGTTACTCCGGTGTCAGACGCACCATTCTCCCCACGGCGTCACTCCTGCTCCGGGGTACTTCCGACCGTTCTTTTAACGTGCGTGCACTGTTAGATCAAGGGTCACAGACATCCTTTATCGCTCAATCCGCAGTGCAGGTGTTTCTTTCGGTATGTAGATCTGTGTTAGTTTTAGTCACAGGCATCGGTGACTCTTGTGCCGGCGTAGCCAGGCACTCGGCGGCCTTTTCCGTGGAGCCCTGCAGATGCTCTCAACCTGTCATTCCTATGACAGCTTTGGTGCGATCTAACCTCACCGGTTATGTTCCTCCCTGCCCTTCCGTTGATACCCTTCCGAATTTCCTCAGCTCACTTCCCTTAGCTGATATCGACTTCCACCGGTCTGAGCCGATCCAGCTCATAATTGGAGCTGACTTCTTTGAACAGATCCTATTAGATGGGGTCATCCATAGCTCTTTGGGTTCTTCACTAGCTCAAAGGACTATCTTCGGATGGGTCCTCTCCGGTAATTACCGTGTCCCCGCTTCCAACCAGGCTTCCATCCTACAGTCCTCTGTCGTCCACTCCAACCACGTAGTCGTTGTCGATTCGTTGCAGAAGACCCTCCGTAACTTTTGGGAACTAGAAGAAGTCCCGCAACGGTGTTCCTTCAGCCCTGAGGAAGACCAGTGTGAGAGTCATTTCCAGAATACGCATTTCCGTCTGCCTGACAGACGCTACATCGTCAGACTGCCGGTCAAATTTGACGCTCCACCTTCCATCGGAGATACGTCACGTATGGCGTAAAGGTTCTTCTTCAGCACCGAAGCGCGCCTCCTGAAGAATCCTAATCTCTCCAAAGCCTACTATGGTTTTCTGTCCGAATATCAGAGCCTCAATCATATGAAGCAAATGCACTCCCCTGACTGGTCCGTTGGACCGGTGGTCTATTTGCCTCACCATCCAGTCGTGAAGTCCGTGTACGGTAAGACTAAACTCCGAGTACTATTTAATGCCTCAGCAGTTTCCACTGCCAGCACTTCACTAAATGATCACCTTTTAATAGGAACAAAACTGCAAGTCGACCTGTGCGCCGTCATTTTACATTAGCGGGCATACAAATTCGCAATCAGTGCGGACATCGAGAAGATGTTCCGGCAGATCCGTCTATATCGCTCTGATTCTGATTGCCAACGCATTTGGTGGAGGCGCTCCTCCCAGGAGGAAATCCGTAGTTATCGGTTGCTTACGGTAACCTATGGCACTGCCTCCGCTCCTTCCTAGCGCAACGTGTTTCGAGGCAGCTTGTTTTAGATGAGGGATCCAATTTTCCATTTGCCGCTTCGATCTTCTCGCACCATATCTATGTGGACGATATTATGTTTGGGGCTGACAATCTCCACGAACTTCTAAAGTATAGAAACCAGTTATGCGGGTGGCTTCCGCCCACACAAATGGGTCGGTAATTCTCCCGACATATTGTCCGACTTGCCTCCTGTCGAATTATGGTCGACGAGTCCAAAAATCTTCGGCGACGATTCCACGCTTAAGGTCCTGGGAGTGCAGTGGAACCCTTCCACAGATTCCTTTACCTTCAAAGTCCCCCCTCAGTCCGTGTCAGCACCAAACGGCAGTTCTTGTCCTTCTTGGCTCATTTCTACGACTCGCTGGGTTGGGCGTCTCCGGTCACTATTACTGCCAAAATCCTTTTACCGCTCGTATGGGTGCAGAAAGTTAGCTGGGACGACCTCTTGCCGGCTGAATTTTGCCAATCCTGTCGGGAATTCCAAGCCAATTCGACGACCTTGTTCGTCATTTCTGTGCCTAGGTGGACTGGACAATCCTTTTCCTTTCCGGACCTGGAGCTGCACGGCTTCTGCGATGCCTCCAACTCTGCGTATTCAGCAGTTATATATTGCAGAATTCCCCACGCATTTTCCTTTTCAGTAATTCTACTTTACCCTAAGACGAAAGTAGCGTTTTTAAAGATCCTTAGCGTCTCGAGCTTAGAGCTCTGTGCAGTGGTTTTATTGAGTCAAGCCCTGGCTTACGATAGGGATTTGATGGGTTTCTCTAATGTTCCGACCCATTGCTGGTCTGATTCCTCCGTCGTTTTGGCCTGGTTAGTTTCTACCCCTTCGCGGTGGAAACCTTTTATGGCACAACCACCCGGAAAACTACGAGCGAGACACCGGTACCCTTCTCGTATCCTCTGGCGTTTGCTACGGTTCAGTTCTCCAGACTGAGAAGTTCTTCACCATCCTTCATTCAACGTGCCTTCTCAGCATCACCCCGAAGAACAATCGGTACACACCCAGCACCGAAAGACGTCAAGCGAGGAAGTCGTCGTCCATCTTGCAAAACTTATTCTGAAAGGACCGAAAAAGTCAAAACAACCGTCCAACACAATGGAAACCTAACGCGGTAACTCCACTCTAAATATCCGCGTTTCACAACGCTTCGAGGTTCCGCCCGCGTACTCGCTTTACGTGCATACTATTCTTTCCCCGCCCAGGGTCAGAGGCAAGCTCCGCTCTGTGGCAACCCGTCATCTCCCAAGACCTTGCTTTAGGTTTGGAGGCAAAGATCACCACCGAAAACTGCCATGCGGACACGTCTCGCAAGTCGGTGTCCGTGGATAAACCTGACGGGGTCTGACTTCTTTATCCGGACAGCGAAAGGCGCATCACCCTCACACGCACATCCTACCTATGCCGCTATATTTAATCTTTCACACAAAGTTTATTAATCAGGCATACAGTAGGGGTCTAAACAATGCGAATTCGTTCCTGTTAGTACAATGTAAAATTCAACAGAAAGACACTTAACTATTCTTTCGGAAACGAGTCAAGCGATTCACGCGAACGATCTTTGGTTTCGCGCAAGGTGAACGGACCACCCTATAAATTAAATCGTTCAAACGAGTCTTGACTACATAAGGCTCTTCCCAAGAAGTGTGGAGCTTAGGGTATCTACCTTTTGTATGGTGAGGATTATGCAACCAAACTTTTTCTCCGGGTTCGAAGGTCAATTCTCTTGCAGTGGTATCGTACCATGACTTCATTTGATCACTGCATACTTTTATTCGGCCTCGAAGAAATTCGTGAATTGCTACAAGCTTCTTCCTAGTATCTTTGACATATTCGCTTTTTGGTACACTTTCGGTATCTTTGCCGCGCACCAAATCTAACAGTAAACGGATGTTTCGTCCCATTAAAACTATGGAAGTAGTGTACTGTGTCACCTCATGCTGCGATGTTCGGTACCCTAGGAGGAACATTGGGATCGAATCGCCTCAATCTTTCCGGTTAGTGGCAACAAACTGCGTCAGATATTCTAGCAGTGTACGAAACATCCGTTCTACAAGCTCATTCGACCGAGGATCTAATGGAGTTGTTCTTGTCTTCCTGACTCCAAGAATATTTGCCATTTCTCTGAAAATACAGGATTCAAATCTCCGACCCTGATCTGAGTGCAGCTCCAACGGAACTCCGTGCTTACTAACAACATCACGTATCAAAGCCCTGGCTGTCGTCACCGCCTTCTGGTTTGGCATCGGGATTATTTCCGACCTCTTGGAAAAATAATCCACTACAACTAGCGCGTATCTGTTCCCGGCGTGGGACTTCGGCAGGGGACCAACAACGTCCAGGGCTACCCACTCGAAGGGCGTGCTTACGTTCTATACTCTCAAGGCCCCCTCTGCATGGGGCTCTTTCGCGCCGAACAGCGTGTGCAACGACGACACCGGTCTTCTACGTCCATATGGTGGTCAACCCAGAAAAACCTCTTTTGCACCTTGACGAACGTCTTACGAATACCAAAATGTCCTCCGAAAGGTGAATCATGACACAGCGTCAACACCTCCTCTACCTTTGCTCTCGGGACCAACAGCAGTAAATTCTTTTTTTCTCCGTTTATGGCTTCCCAGTGACGGTACAGCAATCCCTCTCTCATCTCCAGAGAATTCCAAATTTTCCACAAGCACTTTACCGCAGCGGACGAGGCAGATATCTCCTGCCAGTCCGGTTTTTTCTGAACGGTTTTTCTGATCCGGATGAAACTTAAGTCTACATCCTCTTCCGGAGCTACTTTTCACTCGTTTATATCTAACGTGTTGCAAATCACGCGAGTCACGTTAGATTTCCTACTGTTCTCTTTCTCCTCTAATCGACAGTATCGTTTGCAGCCATCTTCTACGCACGGTCGCTTTGAAAGTCTGTCGGCGTTACCGTGGCTTCGACCTTCTCGGTGACTGACTTGGGAGTCATACTCTTGCAGACGCTCTATCCAACGAGCTATCTGCCCTTCAGGGTTCTTGAAAGACATCAGCCACCTCAGTGCAGCATGATCAGTCCTAACGTGCAACTTCCATCCATACAAATAATGATGGAAGGGTTCTATCGACTTCACAATGGCTAACAGCTCCCTTTTTGTGACACAATAATTTCTCTCAGTCCTTCCCAGCGTTTTAGAGAAATATACCAGAACCTTCTCTTGACCATCCTGCAGCTGAGACAGCACTGCTCCGATGGCAACATTCGACGCATGTCATTGTGTCTAAAATAAAATCCACATCGGGCAGAGTGGATTGCCAATACAGGAGCCTCACTAAACCGGCTCTTCAACTCCCCGAAGACTCGTTGGCAATCTTCATCCCAGCAGAAGACTGCCCTATCTTCTGTCAGTTGATGTAAGGGTTTTGCCAACAGAGAAAAATCTGTTACAAATTTCCTGTATTATGTGCTGAGTCCTAGAAAATTTCTTACCTCCGATTTATTCTTTGGCACTGGTCAATTCTGTACGGTTGCTCTTTTTTCCGGATCGGTCTTTACTCCACGCTCGGAGACTATTTGACCCAAATATTTCGTCTCTCGGCTACAGAAATTGTATTTCTTTGGGCTAAGCAGCAAGTTAGCCTGGTGCAGGCGAGCAAAAACAGTTTTTAAATTACTTATTTCCTCTTCAAAGCTTCTAGCATAGATAATTACGTCATCTAGATAGACCAAACAATTTTTCCAGTTGATCCCGGTGAGGATTGTTTCCATCAATCGCTCAAATGTGGCGGGTGCGTTGCACAGTCCAAATGGCATCACCTTGAACTGCCACAACCCGCTCGCTACCGTGAAGGCTGTCTTCTCTTTATCCTTGTCGGTTAAGGCAACTTGTCAGTAGCCGCTCTGTAGATCAAAGATAGAAAACCATGATGCTCCAACCAAAGGTATCCTCTATCCTTGGTAACGGGTACAAATCCTTTTTCGTCACCTCGTGAAGTCGACGATAATTCATGCAGAATCGTATGCTATCATCCTTCTTCTTCACAAGGATGATAGGGAGGACTAGGGGCTCTCGATTCCTCTATTACCTCTTGCCTTTTCATCTTCTCAATTAAATCCTGTACCTGCTCTCGGCGATAAATTGGTACACGACGAAATGGTTGCTTAATTGGAGCACAGTCTTCAGTATTAATTCGATGCTTCATGACGTCACATTTGCATACCTGTTCCGGGTTCTGAGCAAAGAGATCTTTCAATTCCAGAAGTAAACATCGAAACTTTTTACTTTGCTCTTCTGTTAAAGAATGAGTACACCTCTGGAAAAGTTCTTGCAGATGCTTAGGAAGGTCCTCTTTCTCTACAAGAGTCGCTACCTCCTGCCTGACGCCTTTCTTAATAAACGTGATTTCTCCGTGAACTCTAATGTGCAGCTTTCTTTGAATAAAATTTAACCAACAGAAATGCTTCCACAGGAAATCTGTCCCGAGGATGCAGTCTTCCTTCATGTCAATGATGACGAATTCTGTCTTAGTCACGAGGTCCCCAAGTCGAACCTCGAAGTACTGTCCCCCTTGAATAGACAGTTTTTCTCCCGTTATTAAATAAAGATTCAAGGTGGTACCTGCCTCTGCCGCGCCAGGAACATTTTGGAACTGTTTAGCCCCGTTCACTCTGAGGAGGTTCACCGTCGATCCAGTGTCAATTAAAATTTCTTGTGTGTCCCACGATGAATCCCTGAATGCTCGGACAGGCATTATTCCTCCCGTTTCCCGTCCGCCTATCTTGATTAGTTCTGAGTTGTTTCTTTCGTTTCCCTGAACAATCCCGTCCGAAATTGCCTTCTTGGTGGCAAGTCCAGCATACCAGCGGTCCCCCCTCGCGGTGCATCACCTAGTCGTAGTGAGGGGGCTTGCGCGTCTCGATGATCCATGGGGCTGTGCCGACTGGGGCGGAAGCTCCTGGCAGGTACAGCCATGCCGGATAGGTCCAAGGTGAGAGGTCAGACTAAGAATGCACCTCCCAGGGGCCTAGCAGCTCGTCTGCTAGGCACGGGTTCGGCGAACCCGCGGTTCCCGACCTGGGGACGGACGAGCGTCACCCGTTTCCTAATACTGCAGGTTGTGCAAGTTTCTAAGCCGCTTCAACAACCATCGCTGGGCGTGGTGATGGTACGTTGCGGCCAAAGGAGAACGGGGGGCTTGACTTAATTGCTTGGCCCGCGAAGAATAAACCTCTATAAAAAAAACCCCTCAATCTTATGGTATGGTGTGCGCCGAATGGATGCATAGCCGGAGAGTGAGTCCGATCGCGGGCGACCAACAACTTCTGGGTACCTGCCTACCGCCAGTCGTATTAGGCTTACCTGGGCAAGACGGCTCTGCCCAGGCGGACCTTTCTTCCGACCATTCTCGTGGGAACAGCATGGAGTTTAATGGAATTAGAAACACTGATATAGACGTAGAAGGCAGGTCAATAGAGGAGAGGGAAGCAACTCGGCGGGAAACCCCCCCAAAGTGATATTGTGCTTTTGAGCCAACTTGAGGACAGCACTAGAGGGCTGTCGCGTGACGACGCATGTATCTCCGGGCACAGCATCATGGAGGGAGTGGCCTTCATATATTGGGCCTTCAACTACTGAGGATATCATCTTTAGGCAGCCAACTGTTCGGTTGGTGAGAGAGGGGTCAATTAACGCCAGAGCCTCCTTAGTGGGGACCTAATCAGCAAAGATTCGCCGGTGTGGATTACCAGGAAGCGCCTCCTCCATTGTCGATGCTTCCACTGCGGCCGATGTGTCCGTATCCGTCTATTCCGGCGAGTCGGACGCCTCGACTGCATCGATGGCATCGCGAGGACAGGCTTCTTGTCGGGGACGAAAAAGAAGGTTCGTTCCGGCGGAGGGCCTGGCTGCAGAATACAGCCGGTCCTCTCGTAAGGAGCTGCCTACAGAAACCGCCATGCAGGCAGAGATGGTGCGGCTCCACTCAGGAGACATAGAGTCCCGGATTGTGGAACAAATGGCGGTGGTGGAGTGGGTCTCCCTCAGGTCCACTAACCTGAGAGGAGACTATGTGTACCACCTGCGGCTCGGTGCACGAGAGACCTGGGCTGCCGGCCTGGAGGTGCTAATGCGAGCAGCGTGGACACAGCAATCCCTCCAAAGGGAAAATCTCTGTCTTCATATAGAGGTAAGAAGCCTTAGAGAGGAATTGGCTGCAGCCAAGAAGAAGACAGTTCCCAAAAATGAGGGGCGGTAATCTTTTCCGCAGCGGGATACCCCTACTTGCCCCAAAACTGGAGGTTCCTAAGCGGTAGGGGCGGTGGAAATACCACCCCTTTCACGCCAGAGGGCTCAGACGTCCGGGACGGGCAAGAGAGTGGAGGGTTAAACCGTGAACAACTCTCAAGCGCAGCTCCTGCAAAAAATCGATGCGCTCATTGAGGGCAAACTGGCCGCCCTCAGAAAAGATGTCTCGATGGGGAGGAGGTACTCCGTACCATCGTCGAGAGATACGTCTCGGGCTCGAGCAAGGACGACGAAGCTCAGGACAAGCACGGCGAGGCCGGTAGGTAAAGAGCACACAACAGAGCTACATCCTTAGGCAGGAAATTCTAAGGCAAACGCGCACCGGAAGGTGGCGAAGACTGAAGCTCCTGCGCCAGCATCAGCGGCCCCCCACTATTATGGACGGAGGTGGTGGGCCGTAAGGCAAAAAAGATGCAACGGCAGCAGGCAGTGCCTACTGCTGCGAACCCGGCTACCCAACCGTTGAAGCCGATGAGAGGTGAAACCGGGGAAGATCTAAAATAGACCTGGCGGATCTTGGCATCGCCGCCATGCGCCCCAGACGTGCGGTAACAAGGGCTCTGGTCCTGGAGATCTCCGGTCCGGAGAGCGGTTCGAAGGCAGTCATTCTCGCCGCACGGATGACGGAGGCTCGTGCGGTAATGGAGGCGTAGGTCGTATAGCTTTCCAAAAAAGCGGAGACCCGCTTGAGGGGGCTGGACTCCGTGTCGCTCCGCGATGTGGTGAGGACCATCGACGCTGCGGGCGGGTGCCTAGAGGGGGAGGTTAGGACCGGGAAATTTGGACGTTCTCTCCCTCCAGCTTGGGCTCTATCTGGGCCCAATGCCGGCTCGTGGCGGCGAGCAAAATCGCAGCAGCCGGCCGCGTACTGGTCGGCTGGTCTTCCGCCAAGGTGGAGCCGCTGGCATCGCGCCTTCTGCGATGTTTTCGGTGACTGGAGCTGGGTCATACAAGTTGCAGGTGCCCGGGCACCGTCGATCGCGGCGGGCGCTCCTATAGGTGTGGAGATACGGCTATAGGGAGTGTGCCCCCTGTGCAGTGACCTTGGGCGAAAGGTGTAACGGCTGCGGCGGTGACACCACTTGCCGGTCCGCCGGATGTGCCTTCCATTTCCGTGCCGGCGACAGGTTCGACGGAAGCCGCCTGTTGGAAGCTTTTCTTTTTTTTACGTGGGGGAAATCTTCATAGACTCCCCGGCTCCCTGGGGGGAGAGCCGAGGGTGTGTCGGATTCTTACCGGCTAAAACTTCTACGGCGGCCATCCTATGCGCAGTTTGGGGGGGGGGCGGCACCGGGAACTACAAGCAACACATCACGGTGCCCCCCCGCGCTGCAGCCCCTTAGGGCCACCCATACCTGGGAAGGTCTTGAGGACCCCCCAAATTGCCAAAAGGTCTAATTTGACAGCGTTGCGCGGCCGTCACGCCACGCCGTCCCTCTCGGAGAGTTGCGTGCAATGGCAACCCGAGCCCCCACTCGAGCCGCCTGCAACCCCCAGTGGTACCACTGGTGCAATGGGAGGCTTATTGTACTAATGAACTCTCCCTCAGTAGTACCACTTCAGAAGTTTATTCGGTTGGGAGTGACAGGGGGCGCCTGCGCCCCCTGCGCTCCCTGCCCATCCGACCAACCGCCTGCCACGCAGGACCCGCGCGCTCGCGGATACGCCCCGCGGCCTCCTTCCAAAGCATTACTTGCTCGCAGAAGGAGGCCACGGCGCGCCTGGACCTCTCGCCGCTCAGCATCGCGCGAACGATGGCCGGCAGCGAGAGCTCCTCGCCTACCTCTTCATGCAGGACACAGCGCTCGCACTGCCACGCTGGGCAAATCTCCAGCGTGTGCTGCGCAAATCTCCAGCGTGTGCTGCGCCGTGTCCCGCTCATCAATGGTGGCACTGCGTCGTCCTCTCCTTTCCTATCCGACACTCTACTCACCGCAGCCATGCCCGGAGAGCACCTGCGTCAATCAGTAGGTTAGCCGTCCCCAAGTCCTGGCCAGCCACTTTTCGAGACTGGGCAGGACAACGGCGACAACGCGCTGTCCCGCGTTGGCGGGTTCGGAGAGGCGTCTCTGCCACTCCGAAACAGCGCGCTCCCGGCGCAGGCTTCGCACAGCATTGCCGGCTCTGCCGGCTGACCATCTGGTCGCGCGATCACACCGGGGCTCCGTACATGTCCACGGACCGTACGACTCCCGCATAAAGGCGGCGGACCCTCTCCTTAGGCTCCCAAGGTTTGGGAGCAGGCGGCCTAGCCCGCCAGCCATCCGTTCCGCCCGGAAGGCCAGGCGATCGAGGTATACCGCAAAGCGCCACTGGCCGTCCAAAGTGAGCCCCAGTTATTTTATCCCAGGGCCCACCTCGACTTCGGCCTGACCTACCTGGAGCCGGGACCTGGGCGGCACCCCACGGCGGCGGGGGATGTAAAACCACAACGCCTCCGTTTTATGGGGAGCCACGCAAAGTCCCAGCTTCTCTATCCTTCTGTAGTCCTCTATCCTTCCGTCTGTAGTCCTCCCCGATAACCAGCACTAACGTGTCATCCGCGTGACACGTCACGCTGACACCGGCCGGAAGGTCGGGCCGCAAGACCGCATCGTATCTGATGTCCCACAGGATCGGCCCCAGGACAGACCCTTGTGGGATAACGCACCGAGTCTCCCGGACGACTAGCGTGCCTGACGTGTCCGGGTATTGTAGACACCTGCCCGACAGATAGTCCCCGATTACATCCTGAAGGTAGGATCGCACCTGATGGTATCGGAGCCTCTCCAAGTTGGCCTCCTAGGGGAGGGTGTTGAATGCGTTGACGACATCTAGCGATATCGCCAACGCCACCGCGCCCCGATCGACGGCAGATTCAGAGTGGGCCCTCACACGCAAGACCGCGCCGACGGTTGAGCGACCTACTCTGAAGCCGAACTGCCTCTCGGCTAGATCGGGACCTACGCCGGGCAGGTGCTCGACGAGGCGGGAAGCTATTATGCGCTCAAACAGATTTCCCACGTCGTCGAGGAAACAGATCGGCCGGTATACCGAGGGAGACCCTGCGGGCTGGCCCTCCTTTCTAATAAGGACCAGATGGCTCCGCCTCCGCAGTAGGGGGAACTGGCCAGACTGGAGACAGCCATTAAATAGCTCCGCCGTTAAATACATCCGGCGGTGTCACCGTCGCAGCCGTCCCATCCTTCGTCCCACTCCTGCCACTCCTTCTTTTGGAGGGCACTGGGGCGCAGGACGCGCCGCAAACGCGGTGGTCGGTCCTCCGCCCGAGGTCACTGCACAGTGGGCAGTGCGGTGCAGCGGAGCACTGCCCGGCGCGGTGGTCTGAGCCACCGCGCCGGTAGCAGCGCCCGCTGCGATCCACGGCGCCTGGGCATGTGGAGCTGGTAGGACCCAGCTCCAGGCATCGAAAGCACCGCTGGGGGCGTGCCGCCAGCGGCTCCACCCTGGCGGAGGACCAGCCGACCAACAAGCGGCCGGCCGCGACAATTTTCTTCGCCGCCACGAGCGGGAATTGTGCCCAGATCGAGCTCAAGCCGGAAGGGGAGGAGGTCCGTATCTCTCCGGTCTTCACCTCCCCCTCCAGGCATCTGCCCGCGGCGGCCACTGCCCGTGCCACGTCTCGGGACGAGATGAAGTCGTCCAGCCCTCTTAGGCGGATCTCCGCTTTTTTGGAGGGCTGAACGACCTTCGCCCCATTCCCCGCTAGAGCCTCCGCCATGCGTTCCGCCAGAGCGGTCGCCTTCGGACCGCTCTCAGGACCGGGGATTTGCAGCAGCAGACCCCCCGTTGCCGCCCGTCTGGAGCGTATGGCACTGATGCCAAGTTCCGCCAAATCCATGTTAGACCTGGCGGTTGACTTCGCCTGCGCATACTTGAGGTCTCCTTCCAGGGGGACCGTCAGCGTGACTGTCGCTATTTTTGGCAGCCGCGCCATGCCCACCTTTGGGCCCCGTCAGGCTCCGGCATTACTGCCGGCTTTAATCGCCGCCGGGGTCGGCAGCCCGGTACCTGAAGCTGCAGAGACTTCCGCCGCCGCCTGCCGCCTCTGTGTCCTTTTCGCCTTGCGGCCCACTACCTCCGTCCATTACGAGAGGATGGGCGTCGCTGCCGGCGCAGGGGCCAGAGCCTGAGCCTCTACCCCGGCTGATTGCTCTTAGGCTTGTTCGCGCTAGAAGCAGGTGCGGGTTTGCCCCCTTTTCCTGATGGCTCCGCCGCCCTCGTCTTGGGCTTCCTTGTCGGTGCACGGGATTCAGAAGGATCCCTCGACGAGGGGGCAGAGGATGCGGCAACACTTTGTCGCACCGTTCCCTTCTGTAGCTCCTTCCTCAGTGCAGCAAGCCTGCCGTCGATGATGGCGCCGACTTGCTGCAGTAGGAGAGCTGAGGTGCTGTCTATAGTTGACCCCTTTGCCTTCCTCGCAGATCCTTTCGTCTGCACCTGCTGGATTGTCTGCGAAGGCTCCTCAGACTTACGTCGCGAAGGGGGGGGGGGGTTGATAACGTCGCCACCCCTGCCACTTTCGCTCTGCCTGTCTTGGGGCTTGTTGGCCCGTCTTGCCCTGGATTGGCCTTCTTATTAGCTTTCTGCTTTTTTTGCGGCAGCAAGCTACTCT
>JBCFXI010001013.1:0-82895 GCA_038496175.1 Ampulex compressa
AAATTCAAAAGAGAAATTCCGGTACCGGGAATCGAACCCGAGCCTCCTGGGTGAGAGCCAGGTATCCTAGCCACTAGACCATACCGGATTCTTGTTGAGAATGTTACTTTAATACTACATATACTCACTACTTCTGTATATAAATAATTTTTCTACGTACAATCATTACATTTTCTATAATATGCAATATTGTTACTAAAAAATATAATAAAGACGCAAAGCTTTATGTAAAAGTATTACCATTGGCATAACGATTTTCTAAAGAAATATCAGGTCATTTGTGCCAGAATTTATTTTCATACAGAAATTATATGTTGGGAAAAAAAAATATATATATATATATACACATGTGTATGACACGGACAACTACTCGTTCCTAAGGATGACGAGAGCTCTTCAAGGCAATCGCCCCATCGAAGGACGTCCTTCGTCAATGGCAGAAAGGCAGCGTGTAAAGTTGTGGGTTATGCGTACGCACGTATGTTTCTCATGCAAATCCCCGCTTCCTGCGGGGAATATCGTGGACTTTTGGAAAAGGCGACGAGCCCCGGAGCTCTCTCCGCGTTATTCTCCTTCTACGCCACGCCGTACGTGCCGTGCGTGTTGAACGCAACGTAGAGGCGCCGTTTCGAATGACAATGTACTCACTGCGAGGCTGTATTTATAGACGTCTACATGCTTATGATCTCTCTACAGGATTCTTGCGCCCCCCTCCCCTCCTCCTCTTTCTCTCGCGCACGCACTTCTTACCGCCACGACAAAATTATATATTTTAATTCAAACGAATAATTAAATACTATGTATCATTTAAATACTATATTTGTTAAAAATACGTAAAAAAATTTTTTTTGAATTGAATACGTATAAAATATAAATTTTTAAAAAGTCATTTTGTTTATCTATAATATAATGAATTGGAGGGACGACGTGTTTGGACCACGTTAAACCGGAAAAATCATTTTGGCCGACCAAATCGGTCAAACACCTCGCCGTTTCCACGAACCGCGAGACGTCAGATTGCGGAGGCTGAGATGAAAAAGCGAGGATGGAAAAGAAATTCTTGCACAATGCAAGGCAAAGCCGAGACCGAATCTATCTCGAGGTTATTTCCGTTTTCCAGGACGTTTCGACGCACGGCTGGGCGCGTTAACGCTTTCAGACCCGGTATACAGAGCTATGCACGCTTATTTTGAAGCTTCGTAAAACTCTCGTCCGCTGTTTATTAATTCTCTTCTATCCATATCACGATTAACCAGTACTCCATTATAAATGAAACAAATATTCTCTTCAGTAAACAAAATTCCGCGTAGAAACATCTATATAAACACGTTGCATGCTTAAAATAAAGAAAAAATCTGTCGAACAATTTACGGGCTCTCTTATGGACTTATGGAAGACCAGGAAAATTCGATTAATGAAACGTAATAGGATAGTCTTCTCTTATTCGAGTTATTATCGCATACAATCGATATCACCTTTTCACTCTCGGTATAAATTCGGGCCTGAAAGGGTTAAAAAGAGCCCCGCGAGGAAGCATGCAAATTAGGCCGAGCTTTGAAAAGCCTGGCGGCGGAAAGTGGCCCGAATACGCAAGCCTCGTGATTTTATATCCCCTCTGTTTGCGATACACGCCCGGATTACGAGTTGGTCCGGAGCACGCTGCTTATGATCTGTCGAGGCGTAAACACCGCGATGCCGCGCATCCGCGCTCTCCTTATTCCTTTGGCCGATTCTCCCTCGCCGTACTTTTGCGGCGTTACAATGTAAACGTGGAAGCGGAACAGCGTGGGGGAGAGTTGCCTATGTTGGTCCGACTATCCGTGTATCTCGATGAGGAAACACATCGTCGATGTTTCCCTTGGCCACGATTACTTGGAAAATGAATGCTGCCCCTTGAGCCTTATTTTTTGCGTTATCGTACTCAAGGAAAGCGTTAAAAATGTTTTTTTTTTTTATCGAAATACGTGCGTCCAAGAGACGGTTCAATATAGAAAATTTTATTTTATACGTATATCGCTTGACGTATAAACACGTCTAATATACGCGATTTCAATTTTAAGATGTATAGTATTGAGATACATAATTAAGATATATTGTGAGATATTTAAGATATTTATTGAGACAATTTTAAGATGTATAATATTGAGATATATAATTAAGATATATTTTAAGATATTTAAGATATATATTAAGACAATTTTAAGACATAATACTAAGTGATATTATTTAATATATAGACCGTTTATTTTGAAAGTGATGTAAGTCCATTTTCTCTTGTTTCGAGAAAATTAAAGGTCAGCATATTTATTAATTAAAAACTATTGCTTAATATTAACGATTGTGGCAATGTGTCTACTAATTCATCAATATATTTTATTTTATAATATATTTTATATATATAATTTTATTTATATATATTTTATATATATATAATTTGATTATATAAATTTGTTTTAAGCGAATTTAACTAAAATAACGTATATTTAGGAGCTACAAATAGACTTATACCACTTTCAAAATAAACGCTCCATATAGAGCATTCATTTTACTCGTACTTCAAAGGATTGATCCGCACTCAAACTCATTTCATTCGAGGGTCGATTCTTACTTTATCAGCGATTCGATCCTTTAACAATGCTCCTGGTGTATCCAAGTATCCTGGAAAAGTGGCTCTTCGGTTATTAGCGCAGCGATCGATAGCACGCGCGACATCGCAGAGGCGTCTCGCGACATTATCAAAGCCCAAGGCGCCGATAGGCGGCCTCTATGCAACTTGGCGCCTTGGGAGCCGCGGAACGCCGATAACCGCAGGAATTAAACGAAGGTGCGCGACTCGCCCCCGAAGATACGTACGCCCACGCGTCCGCGCGGTGTTCGTTTAAGCGGCGGCAAGAAAGATTTACGCGCGTCAGCATCATCGCGGTTCCCCGCAATGCGGAATTTCGAAGGCGAAATGGGATTTCCGCGGCGTTCGCTTGACACCAGGGCAAACAATTATGCGCGCGTGTAGAAGAAAGTTGGCAGCGTCGGTCAGGAGGGGAAAAAATTTGGCCGGACGGAGGAGCGAAGCGCGAAAGAGGCGAATCTTCCTCGCCTTTTTTTCTTGCACCCCTCCGTGTGCCACGAAGGAAGAATCTTAGGACAAAAAAGCGGATATTTGTTACTCGGATCAGGATGCTAAATGTTTCTTCGAAAGATGAAGAAAGGAAGATTCTTTTATGTACTACATGTATTTTACGATTTTTTTTATGTATCAAAAGTTTTTTTGCACTCTCCATGTATCGTGAAAAAGGATCTTAGGGCAAAGAGAAGCGAACATTTGTTATTCAGATCACGATGCTAAATGTTTCTTCAAAAGATGAAGAGACGAAGATTTTTTTTATGTATCAAAGGTTCTTTTTGCACCCTCCATGTATCGTGAAAGAAGCATCTTGGTGCATAGAAAGCAAACATTTCTTATTCAGATCACGATGCTAAGCGTTTCTTTGGAAGATGAAGAAACGAAGGTTTTCTTCATTCAGGATCGTCGATTGTTCAGATCATCCGAGGTAAGGATCTGCCGTTTGAAGGTGAAAAGTTGAACGAAATTTGAAGGTGAAAGTTGAACTTCGAAGCACTGAAACTTCAGGTACGCATATCACTCGAATGATCGCGCACGGGCGATCAGCAGGAAGCGAACCTGGGATCATTCGCGTGGAAGTCGAAGTTTCTATTTACTACAATACAGTGGTTCATCGCGAGGTTATAATAGAGTATAAATCGCACGACGAGCTCGACCGACAGCCGTGCATTGTTACACACAGGTTAACGTACTTCGATACTTCTACGCACATGTCACTCATACTTAAACGATAATATAGACGCGAGAAACACCGGTCATTTTCCATTCCAAGTAATTAGTGCTGCGCGACGTGCGAATGCATTGGACGCGAATGGCTCGATCGCCAGTACCTTCTGTATTTATTTTATCTTGGGCTTTGATTTTCCTGCCAAATGACAGTCGTTCGTCATGCATGGCCTGCGCTAAAGTGGAAACAGGATAAAAACCGGTACAGACACTTCCGTCGGTGGAATTTCCGCAGCAATTACGATTGACCCGCTTATTGCCTCCGGTGTGTATATTTGCGACCGAGCGAGGAGCACCCAACACGAATCGACCGATCTTCCCCCATTTCCAACCTGCGATCATCTCTCATTTTCGCGACAAAATGAATCCAATAAGTCGACTATAATATTTACCTTATACACCAACGAACAATATACATATACATATAAATATACTAAGCTATCTTTTAGAATCTATATCTACAAGGTGAAATAGCAATAACAAGTACTATAAGTACAACAAGTACTGCAGGTAACAATAACAAATAGTCCATCAAAGCTGAGTTTAGCGCAGAGACGTGATGCTAGCCAAACTCGATTCCGTTCAAGGGGTTAAGAAGGCGCTTGGAATGCGCCCTAAGTTAAAGTCCTCCTCTCCGGATTTTTTGGAGGGCGCACCTGCGCTCGAAGTATCGAATGTTCCCCAGTCGCACGTCACGACTGTGGTCTTCGGGAAAAACTCGTCCGACCGGTCACGTGTAAAATACACCGAGTCTCTTGACAGGAGGACCAAAGAAGCGCAAAAGGGTCCGCCGGAGCACGAGGCTCTGCGGTGTTGCGCCGACTAGCCGACCAATTGTCCTTTTGCAGTATCGTATGCTTGTATAAACATCTCGTGTGCCTATGAGCAACACCGTAAATCTTGTTTCGGCCACTGATATAATGTAAGGCCTTCCAAGATTACTCCGTTCTTATTATTCTGTTCCACTCTGCGTATTCCTAAAAGACCCATGATCAGTGATTCGTAAATTACATGGTTAAAAATTCGAGTCCATCTATTACACGTACCAAGCGATTTATATATCTATCTGGTTATTTATTTTGTATTCACATTATAAGTAATGTTTACGAATTTTCTACTGAGAAATTGGATATTTATATTTTTTTTAACACTTGGCATAACGCGTACAGCGGGTGTTTTTTCGTGAATCTTGCGGCTTGTTCAATAAAATCGCGATAAATCGAAAACTACTTGGCTTTTCTCAACGAAACCTTTTTTATTTCACCCTTAAATTTGTATTCTATAGTCATTTTAAGAAAAAAAGGGACATTATTAGTCAATCAGGAAAGTTGACTATTTTTAAAATTTTGCTATGTATTCTACTAAGCTCCAGTGACAGTAAAGAACGCAAAATTACTTTGACGGTATACAATCTGTCAATACACTTAAATATATTTATTTAAATATACCGCAGTTAATAATACCGTTTGTATCAGGGATAATATTTCCTACGCACAAATCGCGTCTTCTCGCAAGGTCTCAGCAACGAGTAAGTTAACGCGTCGCGAAATGGAGTTGGTAATTTTTTAATGGCTCGCAATGCGTTCCTCGGATGCTTCGGAGCGCGAGTCTCTGACGTAAGACCTAATTCAATTTTCGCATTGGCCGGCTAATGGCACGCGTTTATGGATATTTTTTAATGCCCGGAGCACGGCCTCGCTTTGCATTAAACGCGCTTTACGGGGCATAATGAAAAATGAAGAAGCTCGCCCGGCCTAAGGATCCGGCGTGTTAATTAAAAGCCATGATTTATGACGCGGCCAGCGTATTTCGCGTGTCTCGAATAGCCTCGATCGAGGGAAGGAATTCCTCTCTGAAAAATCCAAACCCAATATCTTCGCCCCTCGACAAAAATCCAGATTCAATACAAACTTCTGCTAAACCAAAGTAAATAATAATCGGCTAGATCGATGATACGGAATTTTTTTCCCTCCTGCAGAGCGAGATGCCAGTCTGCGCTCACAGCGGGACGATTATTCTTTCCAATTTCCACACGCGACACAGCGGTACCGCATCCGCGCCTAACGCTTATTACCGTACAGCGGAAACGCATATTGGGTCAGTTTACCTTCGCCTCGTTGGCCGCCGCGAATGCTCGACTTCACACTGCTTTTCGTATTTGTTAAACCGACGCACGCCTACTCGGCCATCTGTTTCATCCGCGCGACCCGCTTTGCGCGGAGCTGATCGACGCCACCGCTAGCCATCGCTGGAGACGCGGACCTCGTCTCTTTGCATTTCCCCGACAGGCTCTTCCTTTTGCGATTTTTCGAACTGCCCTGCCGAGAAGTGAGATCCCTATTACCCACGAAAACGATGTTTTTTGATGTTTTAGTGGGCGAAGACTGGCGTGTCGATATCGTGGATTTTCCGAAGAGAAGTACCCTCAGCCTATATATCTTTCTGATATACGAAAGTATCATGGTGTTTAGCGGAATAATCGTTTAAATAAGATAGAGTGAATTTTTTTATAAATTTCCATCGTTTTGGTGCAAGAGGTTATGTAAAATCCGTGTCTTTCATTTATGTGCGAGTAGCGCCGATAGACGCGGTCGCGCTGCTCTAGTTTTCGTCGATATATCCTTAAAAATAAGCCTTGGGAGCCAATGTGTTGAAGACAGACTGCTAATTATGCAGGTTGTTTACGATTATTTCAAATAAAATTAGTAATTACAAGAGGAAACTCTAATAGACTCGCGACAAGGTTCACCACAGTACGCGAACAGAAAGACGAAATCGAAAATCAAAAATCACATGGCTTTCAAAAGTATTTCTAAATCATACTGGTATAGGGTACAAGGTCCTGGCAAGTATCAAAAGACGCGCGAAGAAGTATCGCCCCTTTAAGTAACTTCCTTACAGTCGTAGCTCTCGACGAAAGCGTCGTACCACGAAAGGCGATCAAAGGTTCGCGTAACCAAAGCGAAGCTAAACAGCCTCTCGGAGGAGCGAAGCTGCGCTAATCGAAAAAATGAGCGGCAATAAAGGCGCTCGAGGTTGCAGCGACAAAGCCGAGTCCTCGGCTAAGAACAATGGCTCGAGATACCGAAATGGCTTTATCGAGCCGCTCGAGGTCGACCGACATTCCTCCTCGCCTGGGCTGCTTTACACCTCCGAAGGAGGCTCAACGGTATGCCTGGTCCGCGATGATAATACGGCTTACCGATTATCGTGCTGCCCGAAGCCTCTTCGGGATCGTCGCTTAAGTTACGTCGTAATGATGCCCAATCGAGAAACCGGTTGTGGCCCTGGCCCTGAGGCCCTGCCACTGCACTTATTTGGCCCCAGGTCCCTCGACTAACCCGAAAGCCACACCAGACGAAGCTAGCAGGAGAAAAAGGGCTGGAGAACCCGCAAAATTCGACCGCGCACCTGGCCCAAGGATGAAAGTACGAATCCAAGGCAGCTTCGATTACCATCCCGAGTTCCTACTCTGGTTTGCTGGCCACGAGTTTTGTCCTTTGGAAGGTTTGGTTTTGCTTGAAGTACTGGAGGTATCGGATGATTCTGATGGAGATCGATGTTTAGGTAGCTGGATTTCGTTGGTTTTAGAAATCCTGGACAGCCGTGAAAGGATCTTGGGAAGAGGGAAAGGGGTGGAGAGTCGCACCTGGCGAAGGACGAAGGCAGAAATCCAAGGTAGTTTGGATTACTATAGTGGACCGACTGGCTCTTTCTCCTGGTCGAAAGGCACGGATTTTGGCATTTACGAGATACCTTTCCCCCCTTCGGGAGTTTATGGTGGAGATAAAAGTTTTGGAAGGACATTTGAGACGAAGAGGATTATATCCAATAGCGGACTTGGTAATGGTAGATGAAATAGACGCTGAAAGGATGTTTGGAGAAACGAGGGAATATGGTGGAAGAAAGATTTAAGGCGAAAACCAGTAATAACTTAACCTCGATTTCGAGAAGCAGCTTCTCGCGAGAGAAAGTATTTTAGAGAGACGTGGTATTAACTCGAAGTGTCGACTATGCGAAAAAATGCACTCGTGTCGGTACCTAATAAACTCTAACATTATATAAGAGAAATGAAACGATCGCATAAATATCACTGAAGCCACCAGTACAGAAACTGAGTAAATTTTTTATTTGTATTCCCCAAGATCACGATTTCACAGTAGATCCACGACAAAATAAACACAGAAGTCGATGCTGAGAATCCAACAAACCAACAAACACCGGTACAGAGTATTTCTAACAAGGTATTTCCAACTCCGTCATGCTGTTTCACAAGTGCGAAAGGTGAAAGGTTAAGAGACACGAAGATATTGGGTTGTTCGGAAAGTAATTTCGTTTTTTCCCGTCAGAGGACTTAATTACGTTTTTTTCGAAACCAACTTCACACTTAAGCCGCATAACCATTATATGTCTTGATATTGCAAGGCTTGTGTGTGAAAAAGTTCTATTAATTCTACACAGTAGTGTTTGGTTGGTGAAAAACGAAAAACAAAACGAAATGACTTTCCGAACAACCCAATATATGCCCAAGTAACTATCCGTTTGATCCAGCTCACGCTTAAATCATCGACGAGGCTGGAAAACAGCGCGTGGAAGTATAGAGCTATTTTGCACGAATCGAGGAATATAAAAGGATATAAGAAAGAAAAGAGCCCGCTTTCGTGGGATGCAACCGCGAATCGCGAGTTTTTGCCAAGGAAAAGCGTTCCTGCGCTCGTATCCTGTTTTCACCACGAAAATGCGCCTATTGTGAGCACCTTTGAGCGCACAATGGATGAGACTCTCGAGCGTTCCACTTTCAGCGGAACATATCCCTATCCTCGGACGAAGTCGCACTTACGGGCCTAACGATAAATCTATCAGGGCCAAACTCTGACCGATATTGCAGCCATGGCCATTTGCCAAGGACACGCTCGAGCCTCGTCCTGAGCCTCTCCTTGCATTATGCCAGTGGTTCTTAACCTTTTCACCAGCTGATACCCCTAATGCTCTTGAAATATGCCTTTCCATCATCGAAGTCCCTGGAGAGACTGGATCCCCATCTAAACGTGTATTGTAATCCTCGTGGTTGCCCTCATGAATATTGATCTTCGATTTGATTTACGTAATTTTATGAAGAAACTATAAAAAAACAATCACGTATGTAATTAGGTATGCATTTTAAGAAGAAAATCTGGAAACAATCCGAGAAGAATATCAGATTAAATATAGTGTCGTATTTGATTGATCGAATAAAAAGTTTGCGAGGTATGTCGATCAATCGTCAAAAACTTTTTACACGATTAACAAAGGACGACCTGTTAATTACAATTTTATATATTATTTAGTGTTGTTTATTATTTATTATTATTTAGTGTTACAGTTGATTGTAAAGTGCATTATGTACAGCGCGATGGTCTTGATTTCGATCGATCCTCTTTGAAATCGTCGAAGCACACTCTCGCACCCCTGAGCGTGGCTGCACTGCGGGTTAAGAACCACTGTATTATGCAGTCGTATGCAGACCGTATCTCTCCGCTCCTCTCGTCTGGAAAACGAGCTTATCGTTCGTCCTCCTCGCTGGATAAATACGTCCTATGCGAAATGATTTATTCGAGTGGCACTATTTTTATCGTTCCCGGAGTCGTTGCCGAGGTCGGCCCGCGAAATTCTTCTGGCGAGGTGTCAAGGTCAAGGGTTAGCCGTAAAGAAGCCGGAACAGGGTTAGTATCCTCGTGCGCAAATTTGACGCCATTTTAAAAAGGCCCTTCGCTTTTAAAAAGAATCACGCAGTTTCAGTGATGCGTGGAAATATGAATAAACTTAAGAAACAACGGTCAACGATTGGAGAAATTTTTTTTTATGAAGATATTTAGAGACGCGACTCGAGATTCTTGTGTTAACTAAATCAACAGTATATAGAATGTACAATGGAAATTGTACATCTGTACAACATCAATAGTACATAATTCTTGATAGATATTGATGGATACCGATTATTCACTCGATTTTTATAATTGCCGAAGAGACGATAAAATGGGAAATTTTTTTATACCTAGATATATGAGTTACATCGCGGAAGGGTTGTTTTTTCTAATCTTCCGCCTGGGTACGAGCATAAAGCCACTTTACAAAATGAAATAATCGCGTGTAATGTCACACCGGCGCCCATCGAAACGCGCCTATCGTATTCCAGTATTTGATTCCCAAAGGTAAGCAAGGCGGACGAAAAACTTAGCCTTCTGTGTCCCTTTGTTCAGTATTAAAAGAGCCTCGCAACGATGCGATGCGCGATTAACTTCATCCACGAGATATTTTAGTTCGTTCCAGCTGCTATATGAAATACCTGTTCATCGATGGAGGAAATTTACAAATGTTAGAAGTGCAGTGCGAGACAAGGATGGCCTATTAACCAGTTAACTGCGGAATTTATCGCGAAACGTATGGCAGGAATGAAACGCGGAATGATTTTACGATGGATGTAAAGCAAAGTAAGGAAGGATTACATTTTTATTCGATAAGACATTAGTTTTTCTGCAAATGAGTTCTTGCGGTAAATAATAATTTTTTATTTTATAGTATGAGTATAAGGGTAAACTGCGTGGAAAGAAAATTTAGGATTGACGTGTATACACGTCGAACGCAGTTAACTGGTTAATTAATTACAATATTCGATATACTCGAGGATATCATCGAGCTTACGGAGAAGGTCTGAGGCATTGGCTTAGAGTGAAATCTCTCCGCGCCACATGGAGACCACCTTTCCCAAGATCAGCACCGATGTCCTCGCCACGACCAATCCCACGAAGGTCAACATTTTCGTACCCAGCATACCCGAGCATTCGCGTTACGTGGCGGATTTGGTCTTGCTCTGCGTTGGCATCCTCTTAAACGTACTCCTCCTGGTCTTCACGGTGTTCAATCCATCGACTCACAAGTCGACGGCCTGCTACGTGGCCAGCTTGGCCTTCTCGAATTTCGTGATTCTCCTCGAGCCGCTTCAGCAGGTACTACGCTGGAGTTCCCAGCTGGACCTCCAGCTGAATCTCGACTACGTTTGCCTCACGAGCTTCGACATTACGATGCTGACAACGGCGCTCCTCAACATTCAGATGTACGTTACGCTCTGCCAACCCAACTGGAGTCTGACCAGGTCGATGGTCAAGCTGTATTCAGGGGTGAAAGCCGTTGCAACGATTTGGACCTTCTCCGTGGTGGCGACCGCGGTCGACCTGCACCTCTACGATTTCTTCGACGAGGTCATGTACGACATTTACGTGTTCTCCACGTTTATGTTCCTCATACTGCCCACCGCCATTTTCGTCATCCTCGATCTCCTGATCCTTTACGAGCTACTGATATTGAAGTGGGCGGAGGGCTCTTGGCGCGACAAGGAGTTGAACGATTTTCTGACCCTGGGTGAGCCGTGGAATTTAATTTTAACGCTAACTACATGTCGATTATATAATCGGTTGTTTTATTGAGCTTTATATTAATTTTGTATATACTCGTCTGTTGCTTCGTGGATTTATGAAAGGATGTATTCTTTTAATTTCGAAGGCAAGGGTATATTACAGATCTTTTAGAATTTTATCCTTGTGGAAATCCAGGAAGCTAGTGGCGTATGTAGAAAATGTATATGAAGCTCGTTAAGGCGGATCGATTATATCCATTGATCATGCTCCGATATTTACAATACAGTAAAAATCGAGTATTATCAACGAACGAGCATGTTTATTTTTCAGTCGGCATAAAGGCGGGCTTTTTTTTGACGATGGTACCATATCGAGTCGCGACAGCTGTGAACGTTATGTCACCGAAATCAATCTGCTGCGTAGACAGTAAAAGAGAGGTTCTGTACTTCATAGTCAAGATGTTTCCAATTATATTGCCGGTCATATATATCGCCGCATCTGGTCGATCCTGCCACCCACTCCAGGTCTGGATAGCGCGAATCAAATGGAATTGGGTTCGCGGGGAAAGACTTGTCCTTCCGGCCGATAATTCACGCCAATTTCGTACGTTTCAGAGATTCGCGGGACAATGACGCCGATGACTGGCGACGAGGCTCCTTAAAGCGAAGAGTAAGATTCGTACGATACATCATTGGCAATCTGTGCGCCAGGAGTCAAGGAGGTGCCACGCGAATACGAGGAATTTCGCGCCGCCAAGGAAGAAGGCGGGACCTCGATACGCGCGCGAACTCTCGGGAAAGCTCGACGCGTACACGTGTATTTTCGAGGAGAAGAAACGATGCCTGGCGGTCGCAAATTCGCGAATTCATTGCGCGCTGGGCGCGTAAATTCAAGGCCCTTTGGGACCACACTGCAGAGTGCATAACTCGAAGGACGAACTATATTTATGCGAGGTGCGCGCGCATCCGCCGAAATAAATGCCAGCAATGTCCCCCCGTTAAAAGATAAGGCTCGCGCCTTCGATATCGTTTCCCCCCCAGCGCCGCGAAAAGCGATATCGGGTACGCAGCGCGGTAAAAAAAGTCGAACTGGCGGCACTGGAATTCATTTCTCGAATCTCGCGCGACCGTCAGCCGGCATAAAGCCGACGATGTGCGTCCCATGGAACCGGATATGATCGCGGGTACAATGCGCGCAGAACTTCGCGAACAAAGTTACCTTTCAAAAGCAGGATCGAACCAGGCTCGAATTACCTCTCGATATATACACGCAAATGGCGTTGAGTCAGGAATTAAGGTACTTCTCGATGAATAATGTAAACCGCAGGAGAAGATCTTAAGAGTGTCTTAGGTAAGACTGTTTACACGGCAACATTAGTTTCGATTTACTCCGGATTTACGCGGAAAATTATATTCGTACTATAATATGCCATCGATGTACCAGGAAAAATTCCAACTAAGTACACCTTATTCTCTTTTTACACGATAGATACCAAGGAATGCGTGTAAAAAATATCTCAAATCTCCCAGTTATAGAAACAAAACTTATAGAAGCAAAATGTTCTTCTTAGCATTTGAGTCGATCGTGTTAAATAAAAATATCTCGTGTAAAGGGAGAATTAAATTTTTCTCCTAATTCGTGTTAAATCAAAATCGTGTAAAGACAGAATTGGGTCTACGCCACATCTTCTCGAGGCCAATGAGCCACAAAACCGCGGCTCCTCAAAGCTGTCGACTATCAGGGCCCGAATAAAGCTGATCGGTACACGCTGGTTTCCCCTGGCCGATTGGAAATTCCCGTCACGAGTCATTTTCCCATTTCTTTTCCAACGATCGTGCGGCAGCATCCAAGGGGAGAGCCGACTGCCAATGGAATTCGTGTCCTCCGGGTTGGCGGAGGTAAAGGACATGATTATCGGCTGCGTAAGAAGGAACCGGCGAAGGAAGATGCGTCGTACGTGCCGCCGCTGCCGGATAAAAGGAAGAGCGCGGAGGAACGGGAAATCAGTGAGTCGGAAAGCGATTGTCGGAGGCGAGGCTTCCGGTTCTAGCATTTTGTCGGCTTATCAGCCCCCTCTGCCGGGAGGTGAATTTCGAAATCAATTTTCGCCTTTATACGCAAATAATACAGGGACATGCTTATTCTCAATGAAATAAATGTAATAAAATGAATAAAATCCCGATTAAAAATAAACGTGTCGGTATATTATTTGTATATAAATATATATTATACAGATAAGCCCAGACTTCCTGGCTCGTTCTTAATATATTAACACTAATCCTACCGAAGCATTCAAAATGACTTGGTAATTATTGTATAAAAAAAAAAAATTGCTGTACCTCGTAAGAGGGCATTTTTTGAAATTTTCCACGATTCTACCAAAGAGTATAAATCGCTCTATCGATTTATCGACATCTCTTCTTAATACCCTTTTTCTTTAAGGATGTACGCGGTATAGATGGATATGTGGAGAAAGTGGCTGGTAGATTTAGTATTAAAAATGAATTTTAATACACGAGCATCCACGTTACATCTCGTAATCGCCGCTTGGCGCTTGCAACCATCGGAGTCCTTATGCGCCGCTTGGCGCGTATAGTATTTCCTGCATATTCTTCTGCTTCGAATGGGACAGGTTCCACGTGAAAATAAGGGAGAGTACTGTGCGCATAAGTGATAATTTTGTTAAGCAATTTGTACGGAGACAGCGGTCTCCCACGGGCAATATATTCGTGCTCGCTTAACAAAGCGTACAATGACAAAAGATCCGAGAAAGAGTTTCCCATAACGTGGGATGGAGCGCGCGAAGAAAGGCACGGCTTGTAATATGGGACAGCCGCTTGGCTTTCCCCATAGCGCTCGAGCAAATGGCAAGTGATGTTTCGAGCGTTTACCGAAAAACCGCGCGATTCGGAAGATTTCACGACTCCGCATCGAAGAATATTCAAAATCAATATATTTCGATACTGAAGCGTCTGATCTTCCATAGAAGTCACGTTAATCTGCAAGAAAGGCTTTATTAATATCTGCAGTCTCGTAAAATGTTGGCTATTTATAATATATTACTATTGGCAATATTATTTGGATGTCTTGAGCGTGCAAAGAATATTAAATATTATTTAGGATAAGGCGTCACTTGGACCACCTTTCTGCGAAGATTCGTAACAAAGTCATGAATGCTGGGTGAGCAATACGCGAGGATGTGGCCTTAGTTACATCCTATAAATACTCTCTCAAGCAATTTAAAAATGTACGGACAGTTATAGCTGTCGCAGTTGGGTTAGCTGCATCAAAATGATTCCGACTCCGATATGCCTAGCTAATAATGTGCCGTTAAAACCCTTGAAATTTCTGTGTACGATGTTAATGTCAATTCTTAGATCAAATATTATTTTACGAAATAAGAAATATCCAAAATCTACGCTAGTCTTAGAGAAAGATTTGAGATTATAAAATCTCCCAAGAGAAATCCAATAAAGCGCGATTCTTTTATACGCGAATTATTTCGAACTTTAATGTATAGATGCAGCGTTAAATTGTTAATATCCGCAATGAATAGGAACAGACTCTTACACGGTAGAGGACATGGGAATCGTACGTCCGCATTGTGCGCAATAGCGAAGGATGAACAGTAAATCGAAGCTAGCCAACTTCCTTACGTTAAACCAACGTGCGAATGAAACTGGCAAGCTATGAAGTACGTGTGCGTGGAAACATAATTCACGGTTTTCGCTTAAAAAAACATAGCAGTTCCTGCGCTTACTATCGTAGAAATCGACCAGAAAATAAACCAAACGCTCCATTCTGCGTGAAAATGTGTATAATTTGATATATCGAAACCTCAAAAGTATGCGACAAATATTTAGAAAAGAATATTTATAAAATATTGTGTAATTCAATAAATTATATAGTTTATAAAAATGTGTATAATTCAATATATCGTAACTTCAAAAGTATGCGACAAATATTTAGAAAATAATATTCATAAAATTATATCGGCACGAGTTTATTCCAATTTTTCAAGTGATTTAATTTATTGCTTATCATCAAATTCCACATTCCAGTGAATGAAGTCTTGTCTGATTTTTAATTTATTGGCACGTGTGATTGTAATTAGTTGCAAGTTTAGTATCCCCTTTGATGCAAGATTGTCAAACAATATATCGAATCCCTTTGCCCTGACAAACGCCGATCCTATATCGGGCACGCCAGTCATAAATTCGAAATACCTCTTTTTACACTGTAAATTAACGCGCCCCTGTATTTTCACGTCGGTGCGGCTAAACACGGATGGCTTCTATGCCTGCGCTGTGAGAAAATATTTTATCAAGTGCGGGTGCTTCGCGAAATTCCCCAGAAATGCAACCTTGTAACTCGATGAACTCCGAGATGCTTCGTATTTCTGCTTTAGTATGCACGTCGTGGCGCGAGGCGAAGAATTATGTATCAAGAAGACATCACGAGTCGCCTTTCCACGGTTAGCTGCTCCCAAATTAAAATCGCCATAAAATAAAATCCCTTTTAATTCATAATACCTACTTCGCTACTTCTCTTCCTTTATACGGATCTCCTATGCCCACATATTCATGCATCAATGATATATAAATATATTCTTCCAGCTGTTACCCAGAATTTCATTGTAAATATATTCGTCTTGTCTTATTAAATGCATTTCACGCAAAAATCCGCTTGACTAAACGTCGAACGTGGTAAGTAGATTTGAATCCTTTCTCTCTTACGTACACCATAAGCTCTTTTTCTTTAAAGCCTATAAATCATATATGGTAGAAAAAATGAGCGTAGAAAATTGATGTAAAAAGCGAAAGAGAATAGTAAAAATCGGACTCGTTAGACGCGTCTGCGGAGATTAGCCCCACCGCGAGCGGTGAGTCGGCAAGTACGTCTGCCATACGCGAAATGACTCACTGGGAACGTTGCACTTCGCGACAGATTCATTATTTCACGATTGCGCCTCGATACCTGTGCATATCGCTCTGTTAAACGCAAGGAAGGAAAAAAAACGAGCCAAACTTTAAAGCAACGTAAAAAAAGCAAATAAAAAAAAAATAAAAACTGCACGGCAGCCACGAATTGAATCGCGAAATCTTCGTGTCGTGCTAAAAAAAAATCGGCGCATAGACGTTCGCACGAGTCATTCAATGAAAACCGGTGTAAGGAAGTTAATGATTAACGCGCATACGTTAAGCGGCTCCTCGAGATTTCGATCGCACGGTTGCTTTCGCTCTGAGAATCCTCGATGGCTTATTAAAAAAATACAACGAATTTTATTGAGCCTCCAAATCACCGCGATTTATCGCGCTGCCTCTCTATATTTCTCACTCACGGGTAACAAAGTGAAAGTGTACACGTTGCGAGAAAGTCCACGAAATCCGCTTCGCGCGACATTCGACACCCGATTTGTCGTGTTTGGGATTATTAAGAAGAAAAAAAAAGAAAGCTTGAGAGTATCCGCGTGTTATTATTCTAGTCGGAATATATAATATATATTTGAAACGAGAAAACGAATCGTATTAATTCGATAGAATCTTATCTGCAATTTTTAATTTTTGTAAAAGGGACTGTTTATTTTGAAAGTGGTGTAAGTCGATTTTCTCTCGTTTCGGGAAAATCAAAGGTTAGCATATTTGTCGATCGAAAAATATCGGTTAATATTACCGAGTGTGCCAATGTTTCTACTCGTATATCGTGCAAATGTAAAAAGCAGTGGTCACTCATCTTACCACCCGTCTATCGAAATTGGATTTACACCACTTTTATAATCAATGGCTACGCGATCTCTTTTATCGGCCAATATTAAATCGAACAAAGCGTTGGTATTTATTAAGGTATTAAATACTAACTATTTACAAACAAAAAGTTTACACTGTATTAAGCATAAATCAAGTTATATCTCATTTTTTTTTAAATGAAGCCACACATTCAAAATCCATATCTTGGAACACGCAAGAATTAAAAATCCTGACAATCACCTTCCGAGTAACGTAATACATTTTCGTGTTTTTTTAATCATCTCAAATTCACAGTTGACGTCTGAGATCGAGTAAAACCACAGCAACATCGCGTCTTTTCCTCGAGAATTTTGTCCAGCGTGGGCTGAAAATCGCGACGTCGATGAAGCGTCAGGGGTTGGCTGGACTTGGAATAAAGTCGATCACTTTGACGACACCCTGTATAACCCGTGGCGAGCCCAAGGCGGTGCGTGGGTGGGCGTCTCTCGCGGCGATGCAGCAGGAGAACCTCCAAGACTCTACAAACTCGGGGCGAAGCTCCGCGCGCAGAACCTTTGCCCAAAAACAATCTCGGCTCGGTTGAGTCAGAGCCGTGTTTGGAAAGTAGAACGGACGAGGCCTAGTTACCTCGACACGTGACTATTTAAACACACGTCGGGTCTCGAATATGGACCGAACCCTTTGTGCCTTCCAACCCGCCGCGACAAAGGCGGCATTGTGCCGTGCCCGAAAGAAACTACAACGCGACGAATGTTCCGTGAACTTAACGGATTTATCAAAAGCAATCGGGAGGCTCTCCCGTCGATATTAACACCAGAACTACCAAACGAGCCATTTTTTAAAATCACTGGTCACTCGTTTCTTTAAAAAAAATCGTAGTGCTTTATAAGGATGCGTTTTTTGAGATTTTCCATGATTTTCGTGTAATATATAGATCATCGTTTTGATTGACTAAAATTTGCCTTTACTTTCCCCTTTTTTTCAAAGATATATATATGGCGTTTTAAATATACCCAGAAAGTGTACTCATCGCGTTTCTTCTGAAAAAATTCAGCAACGATATTAGTCTTACACTTACATCTCGTTATCCTTATCCTAATATCATTTCAATAGCAAGATCATTCTTCTTAAGTGTACTGCGTTATTCTCAAAATGCCCCATACTCTTTGAGCACTCTCAAATACTCCATACTCCGTTCGATAATCAAGCCATTCCACGAAGCTCCGATAGCAAAGGAAAAATCCAAGTTTGCCGATCGATTCCGAAACATCTGCGAAAACCGTTCTATTTCGGTTCTACGCCTTCCATTCGGGGCCTCGTCGATCCCCGATCCGCGAATTCATCGTCAGCGGGGCGAAATTGAATCAGCCTCGTCCGGCAGTTCGGCAGTAAACACCGAGCCGCGATAAGGACGATAAAAAGTGTGACGCGCGATTTAATTCGATCGAACTTTAACGGATACGACGTAAAACACGAGCCGGCTCGAAACGTACGTTTGCCAAGGCTGCGCGCCCGTAAAACATCGGCACCGCGGCCAGGGAGAAAAAAGGAAAAAGGGAGGCTGGAAGAGGAGAGGAGAGGGAGAGACGCACACAAAGGGGAGAAAGGGAGAGGAGGCGAGTGGTCCGGAAGAGTGAAGAGAAACGACGGAGGAGGGTGGAGGAGACGTAAAGAGAGCAGAGCGAAGGAGATTAATGTCGGAGCATGTATGACGGCCGGGGGCGTTTATACGAAAAAAAGAAAAAAAAGGAAAAAATTAGCCTTGCACCTCCACCACGAACTCCCTGATAGCCGCTTATTACACTGACGTCACGGACTTTTGGCTACGACGTACTTTAATACTGTTCCAACCGCGAACGGTCAGTGATTTCTTTGAAAAATCGTAGAACTTTGAAACGCGGTTACTTCTGAGATTTTGTATGATTTCCTCGCAGCTTACGGATCGATGAATTGATCTATCGACATTTTTCCTTCGTCCTCTTTTTTGGTAAGGATATATTTGGTGCGCTTAAATCTGTCTGGAAAATGGCTAGTGGGAATAGTGTTAACGCCCTAATTACCAGCCAGGATACATTTAGAACATCGTGTATGTTTTACGAAAAAGAAAGGAGGTTTGAATAAATCGATGCAATGATCTAAATACCGCGTGAAAATCATGGAAAATCTTGGAAGATGCGACGTCATGTAGTGCTGTGATTTTTTAAAGAAATTGCTCGAAGTAGTCATTTTAATTCATGCAGTAGTTCTAGTGTTAAGAAGCAGCATGGGTTGAAAATGCCTCATACCAAAAATGCCAGCAGCAAGTGCCTCATACTCTGTGGATTTACGCTACTCTGGAACAAATGTATCGTTACAAAGTTTCTCATGGTATGTTATAACGTGTATTTATATTTGAAGTATTTCGCATTGCGTCTTATATCCGAAGTACAATACTATCGTTATCCTTGCCAAAACTATTGGGTGTATATAGGCGTGATACGTAGCCGATCAAGCATCTTTTGTCATGCCGATGCCAACGCTCTGCCCCGCTATCTTTCCCATTATGCGATTTTATTGGCAGTCATAAGATTCATGAACCATTGTCAATCCTATTCCCCACGCAGCGCAGAAGTGTACGGGGCCTTTATCGTATGCACATAAATTCCGGAAGATGTTCAAAGGAGCCTTTTTGTCCTGGCATCGCGTATGCACATGTAACGGGAAAAAATGCAGTGTCGAACGTGGTAAATGGCTCATTGTTCTCCTGGGGGAAAACAATGACGTGTGGGCACTGCAGGACCGCCGTTGACGAAATTCCCCGCTCGACAATGGAGCAAAATTTAAAAAAAGCAAATTTACGACTCGAAACCCGCTAATGCCCCTTTTTTTCCCCCCAAGAATTTCTTTTCTCCCGATTCCACTTCGTATGGGGCGAGTAAGGGTACACCACAGTACCTTTGGATAAACCAGTACGTATGGCTCTACCGATGTTCCGTAGAATTTCAACTGTGGTCATAAATCATGCTAAATGCTTTAAATAAATGTGACGTCACGATAATTAATCGTGTCTCTATGTTGAATTTGATTCCAGAAAGTGTAATTTACTGGGTATTGCATCGAGTATTGGAGCTATTTTATCTGAACTTTTTTTTATCGAGACAAGTAACGATCCTAAATATAATTGTCCAGTGACAATAATAGTTTATTTTATATACTAACTTTGTGAAAATATTTTAGCTCAAACGAGTTTAATTGCGAATAGATTGCTTCTTAATTTCGTTTCAGTTTCGTTGAATCGGATCGAGATTGATCGTGAGTCTCGGTCTAAACGATTTTTGGAGTTTGGATACGTCGTGATAAATGATGGCGCGCACCTTGACGAAAGTGCAAGGTTAGATCAAACAAGACTGTCCTCATGCGCCGAATACTCGACGCAATTACGTTCGTGTGACACGCTTTCTTGACTGCAAAGATGTCAGTGCCGCGCTACGTAATGAAGGTCATTTGTCAGTAAGGCGTGATTGTACGATTGGCAAAACGCTTATCCCCGCGCGCTCGGAAAGTTTATCCGATAAAAATACACAATTTGGGCATAATAATTGGCAATTATATCTAATCACGATACGAATATGTTTTGTACGCAGAATCGTTTGCCGATTGATCTCCAATTTCGACCACGTAAGCGCGATATCTCGCGTCATTGCTCTAAAAGATCTCCGAGCTTCGAATCGATCGTTTATCCTTGCGATTCGCGCGACAGTCAAATTATAACGAATTAGTGTCTCGATATGTATATATCATCATCTCGAGAATTGTGCAAAGCATAATATTTATAAAGCGATTCATAAAGCAATAATGTGCACTACCTCAACGAAGATACCTTTTAAATTTGTAATATTAATAAAATAGAAATGTCGAGGAAAAATATAATATAACTATTGGATATAATCTTTCTCGCAACGAATTCATACACGTCCTTGTAAACGTCACACGTGTACATCTTCGTAATGCGGTCGAAGCAAAAGTTATAGGCATGCCGGACTTTCTAGCTTATATTTACCTTTAGACGTTCCAAAATATCCTTGCGTCGAATGTCTGGAAACAGCGCGTAGCTTCGATGCCAACTTTTTTTTTCTGTCGCCCTGCTGGTCGTGACACCAAAGCGCCGATGTCCTGCGAGGACAATAAACACCTCGATCCCTCGAAACGGCGAGTTTTGCCAATAAGCGCGCTTTAATTATATTCACAGGCGTAAAATAAGCTGCGACGCTTATTTACGAAATATACAAAGTCTCCGTCCAGAATTCGATGTACTCAACGAATATCTCCAGCACTGCGTTTGAATCTCGTCGAAACGGCGGCAAAGGGACTTCCTCGCCTCTCCTATCTCTTCGCTATTACGCGCGAATCTAAGAACCGCACGTGTTTAAGGCGCGAACAGAAGGTCGTCGCTCATCAAAGAAAATGTCAGCGCGTATTAGCAACTTTCACGCACTCGATAAAAGAATTCGCCCCGATATCAAAAGGCTACTCGCCTCCCTATGACGAGAGGGTCAAACTCGAGTTTAAATTACACCACGCACGCTCCTCAAAGCGTACATTCAAACCTCGTCGCACCTTTGAAGATACTTCATCGAGTTTCTAACCCTTCAACAGTCACGTCGCATGGCTCAAACTTCCGAATCTCGATCCTCAAGATATTAATAACACCACGATAAGCACCACTCTTGAATCCGAAGGCTTTATGCACTTTTTGCAGAGTCTTTAGACGATCGACACGTTGCATGAAGTGCCTCGGACGAACGTCACCAAGTTTTCACCCTTTGTCCACCCCCCGTGGACACTCGTGACACGCCGGCTCAAGGAAGATCGCGCGGCTCCCCAGGAGAAAGATGAACGAGATCTTCCGGAATCAAAGTCCGTCCTTCGTTTCCATCTTCGTCGATCCTCTTCCAGCGTGCGGTTCCCGACGAAAACCCGTGGAGCATCGGCACACAGGGCACACTGTCAGTCACGGCTCGGCAGTCGGCGTACACTGCAAGCTTCTCGTCGTGCGCCACGCGACTCCCGACTCGAAAGCGGAGCCGCGCAAGATGGCCACGGCCCTCGGCCCCTCCGATTGGAGACCGACAACGGTCGTCAGGTGCTCGAAGCTCTTATCTCCCGGCTATGCGCGCCGTACCGCACCGAACGTCTCTGCTAGCCTCGTGATAAGGGACGAAGCCACTCGCGCGCCGCTCAACCGGCCGAGGATTTTTCGAAATTCGCGTTTTCATCGACGGACCTTGCGCCGATTTGAATGTTTGAAATTTGGAGGATTTTTGTCACGATTTGCATTGATCTTGTGTCGATGTAATTGGGATTTTTGGATTCATGGTTGGACAAGGGGATGGGTAGGTTGTCATGGATACTGGTGTAGTGTCCGAAATTATGATAAGTGGATGGGAGATGGTTGCTTTGGTGTTGCTTAAAGTTTTTAGTTTACGATTTGGTAAGAGGATGGTTGGGGTTTCCATGGAAACCGTGGAAGTGTTTGAAATTTGTGTTATGAGAAATGGATAGACGAGCCTTACGTTGATGTCACTCGTGTTTTCTTAATTTTGAGGTTGGATAGTTGATCATTTTGTCGATACCCTAATTTTCGAAATTTATAGTTTGGTAAAAAGGCCTTCCAACGTTATTAAATGTACGCGAATTAATTCTTGGATTTTCATGATCCCCTTTTGAGGGAGATTGAAAAGGAAGAATTGGAATAGATGTAAAAAATGGTGGGACTAATGATACATTTGCTTTTGATGTCAGAGCCAGGCGTACTAACCATGTGTGCTCCGTATATTCAATTTCAAGGGCACGCGAAATCCAATCGAGAATGAAAATCCCGTTTTCGCCGCGAGTAATTAACGTCTCCGCAAATGGAGTCGTCCCTTGGGTATTGGCCGTGGAAGGAATGTAGCTAACTGCAAATTTCCGGCCTACTATATTCCGAGCGAGAAGGCACGATCGAACTTATTCCGCCAGCTGGATGGAACGTGCTTGCTAGGGGAGCCCTTCGTTTCCGATTCCCCGCTACTTCCCTCGTTTGCACCTTTTTGACGCGTCCGTCACCATGCCATAAGGTCGGCCCCGCCCGTGAAACAGATGTAATCTCGTTTGCGTGTTAAACTCAATTTTCCGCCGTGACTGATTGGGCTTGTCGCATTTTCGAAGCTTTAAAGAGCTATTGGATATGCTTCTGGAATTAAGTATCTAATCTGTACCATTTTTCGTGAACGTATCAGCAATGTTCCTATTATTCGTCCTTTGCACTGTATTATTACTATTCTTTTCTCTTAGAAAAATTTTTTTCTTTCTTGTAAGGACGAATTTTCCAAAATTTTCTATAACTTTCTTGTGATATATAAATGCTTATATCTATGTATCGACATCTCTTCTTTCTTTCCTGATATTTATATTGATCTTCGATATAATTTATTGGTTAGATTTATTACAATTTATTTTATTCTTTTTAATTATAGAATTTATTTCAATTTTATTCTAAGACTGACCAATAATTGTAGTATTGCCAATACGTAGTACTATCGTGTTGGAGTCGCTACAACCCCTTTCCGCGCGCACCGTTGTGGATACGCAAGACACGCTCGGCTCTGTAATTCGAGCAAAGAAGGTCAGAGAACCATCGATACCCAACCGCAAAGCAATATCAGCGCTGCGAAGGAACTGACCGCGAGCCTGCGGTAAATCGAAGGGCGAAACAAAGCCGGACAATGGAGGCGAAATTTTAAGGGCGAGGAGAGCGCCGAACGTACGATCAAAGAAAAATGCCATTTATGTGCACGACATATTAACGCTTAGAGTATCGGTTATTTTACTTGCAATCATACTGAAACATCTCGTAAATACCTGTAATAACAAATCGGATTAGTGAACTTTAATGATAGTCGAGTAACGCAGCATTTCTGCAATGCTCACAGTTAAAATGATAATAGAAAAATATTAATATATATAAATTAAAAATAAAATAAAAGATAAATAATAAATAAAAGTAAAAATAAATAAAATAATATATAAATAAAAATAAATAAAAAGTTTTTTTAAAATAAAAAAAATAAAGATGTAATTTAATCAATATGATTTTTTGACATGTTTTCTTAATGCGCTATCTATATGATGTATATAATGAAAATCTTCATAAACCTGCATTTATCCGTGCGCGTCACGTAAACGGATGAGGGAGAGAAATTCCATCGAGGCGTATTGGACGGTGTTGCGTACAGAATTCGTGTCTATCCTAGCACGCAACAGGAAGTTTGAGCGGTTTGTCGAACAATATCCCCACGCATGATTGTCACCAGGGTATGCAACGACAGATGATATATGTAGGATACTTTTTATACGTGCTCAGAATCTTGTTTCAGCAGTTTTATGTACGATATATACATGCTTACACTTGAAACGTAGCGATTAATCGTACGTTTTGAATCCTCTAGCAATTATAAAATAGTCTCTAATCAATGATATTGAATTCAGAAGGACGCGTAAATAAAAGAAACGCATGCAAAGTCCTGCTGCGTATCGCGTGCTTTATCAAGGGCTCTCTCAAGATTTAATAGACAATAGCAGACGGTGCTCGAGTACCTTTTATTGTTGTTTAAGGACCCTCTTCCTCTTCCCTAACCTTTTCATACTGGTGTCAACCAAATAGTTTAATGTGACCACTTTTGTTTGTTGGTAATCACGGAAGCGCATTTTCTACAATTTGCCTGCTGCCATTGGAGAAACACGCTTCTTTTATGCGGCGACGAACAAAGGGTAGAAAATACAAAGGTACACGCGATGTGAAAGCACCGTGAAAACGGATTGAACGTTCCTATGTGTTATATATGCTGTTGGTCCTATACGTAGAATAAGCTCAAAGTGGAATTAATCAACGTACTTCCCTAAAAAAAAAAAAAAAAAAAGAGAGAGAGAGCAATTTCCGGACAGGTAAAAACGTTGATGAAAAATTTTGGCCAAATACATTTCAAACGTCTATCTTATAACATGTATTCCAGTCAATCAGATACAAAAACCATATAAATATTACTCCATTTAGGATGCGTGATTTTATATATTAATCAAGTGTTCTCGAGGACGAGAACAATTTTTATATCATTTTTAGGTTTATCTTCATTCTTTAAATATACACTCATGAAAGCTACATTATAATCACGCGGTGAGCAACTTTGAAACAACGCCCTTTTTCATGGAAATATTTTCGATGGTGTTTAGCGTCTTAAGTGGACCACTTCGATAAGTGGTTCGGTATATATCAAGAGTGATAATGAGTGGTGGAGGTATGCATTTGTATTTGACGCTGTCGTGAGTTCGAGGGTGCTCGACGATAGCATTAAGACTCGTTTAAATCCAAAATAGGCAGGGCTAAGCCGTATCCCACGGGGCACGTACGATTGTGCATTAACGCAGTACCGTTATGAGCGGAAAATGGTCACTCCACGTGGCTATAAATACTATTGCGGGCGGTGGAGGTGATGCCCAAACTGGTTTAAAGTATTTGGTGGGAGATACAAAACGTAGTTGGGTACAGCTGCGCCATTAACCGGTTTCCCTGATTACGGGCAATTGGATATACAGAGAATCAAAGCTGATAGCCGTTTAATGAGTGTGTATCCTGAAAACATTGGATTAAATTATACTTTTAAAATATACGACCTTCAATTACAAAGATTATTTATATATAAAAAAAAATTTTGTCGATCTCTATAAAATTGTGTGTATCAATGGCTCTGTTGTACTTTGTGTTCATATTTACCATTTATATTGCTATCGTTTAAAGTTTATCGCAAACTATTGCAGAATATGTAATAGTACGAATATCGCATTGAAATTTATTCGGAATTAACAGGAGGTTGCAGCATTAATTGCGAAAGTAATTCTAGATAGGAGGAAATCCACCATTAGAAAATCTACGGGAAGCGTGATCAAATCTTTTAAATAGAATTATGTTTAAGTGTGTTAGTGGCCACCTCATTGAGAACGTGCTGTGTTAGTGCGCTGTGAATGTGTGTATCAATGATTAGTCGCTGCATTGTAGCGAAACGGGATCAGCTGTCGGCCTCGACTGCACGCCGTTTTAATTGGTTCTAGTCATACGTCATCGATCGTCGTCGGTGGTTTATAGTTTTTTGGGTGCTGAATAATACTTTTCTAATAAGAGATCTTTCAATTTTACGCAATGGTAAGTAAAATACTGAAACTCGAAAATTTTACTGATTGGAGGTTATATCGGACCACACGTATGGCTCCTTATAAGGGAAGGCAAGTGTAAAACACAGAAAGAAAGTTTTTCCTGTCACAGATCTATGCGTACTGCAAAAATAAGTTGATATTCAAACTTAAAATATTCTTTAGGACAGCGTATTTTATTTAATACCGATTTCCTATAGCAAAACCCAAATGAAGATACCGAGTGGAACGATATCCTCAGGAGGAAAGGGATTATTCCAGAGAAGGAAAAGGAAGTTACGGAGGACCAGATAGTGGATATTTTGGAGAATACGATAAACGAGAAAACTGGCCGTGGTAGATGTCATGAATACAAGATGTATTTTCATGATCTTCGTATAGTTTACGGATAACGCATTTATTGCGCAGCTCTTGATAAATTGGAGGACAAGTCGCTGGATGAATTGGATGAACTCGAAGATGAGGAGGACGAAAGGGTTTTGCTGGAATATCGACGTAAGAGGATAGCAGAAATGAAGGAACTAGCGAACAAATCTAAGTATGGAGAAGTCAGAGAAATAACAGGAGAAGACTATGTTCAAGAGGTTAACAATGCCGGGGAGGATATCTGCGTTGTTCTGCATTTATACAAAACTGGGTGCAGTATCTTCACAACAGTCTATCGATGTATAAACAATAATCCGCATACTCATTTTAATTTTCATATTTCAGAATTCCATTGTGCGCGCTAGTAAATCGATACCTCGATAATTTAGCAAGGAAATTCCCAACGACCAAGTTCTTAAAGAGTATATCCACAACTTGTGTACCACGTTGGCCAGATAGTAATCTTCCCACAATTTTTATCTATAAAAATGGGAATATGGTAAAGCAAATTATAGGACCGATAGAGCTAAGAGGCATGAAATTGACAGAAGAAGGTTTGTAAACGAAATTGCAAGTTCTAAATCATTTTTATCTGTAAACCTATTAATCTACTGCATCAATAAAAACACCATACGAGCAAATTTAAATATATATCATTGACGTTCTTTTTTGTTTGTCACAGAGCTGGAATGGATGTGCGGACAAGCTGGTGCAGTGCCTACAAAAATCACAAAGGATCCACGGCCAGAAGTGAAGGACGTGTTATTCTCGAGCTTGAAAGCTGCCAACGACGACCTCGCAGACAGCAATGATTGGTAATTTCGTCCTCGCTAGGTAATTATGCGACCGGTACAAAGCGACGATCCAGTATTACACAATGTATATGTCCGCACAATATTTAGGTTGTACTCATTCTCATACATACAAAGATGCCTTTGTTACCCACTATATTTTTACTTGCCACATCTGAAAAACTAGTTATATTATCTCAATAAAACATTTGATTACCACATTACACAGTCTGAGGACCAATATCTACTTGCACTTATTAGACCCGATTTTACTACGATTATCCCCGAAAAATTTTACGATTTCAATGCGAAAGTGACTGCGCTATTTCCGCGATAACAAGTGATATTATCAGGAATCCAAGGCGTTCATTGCAAGAATAAAATTATGGATTAGTATGCAACGTGGTCCACGGTTATACGATACAATGTAAGCGGTAGATTCTCCGTCGAACTTTATTCCGTAATCGCCTCGGCGACAGTGTTTAGTTGACAGCTATCTCCCTTCTTAGAAATGTTTACACATTGTCGTTCAAGGGCTTCTCGTGTTTCATTCTTACGAGCCTAAAAAAGGCTCCGACCTAGCGTTATAAGTCAGTCGAACTCTATCCTCGCCGGGATCTTCTCGCGTCGAAGCTTCTCTCGAAGAGTCAGCGTCTATTTACAAGTAATATGACGGTGAACCGTGATTTTTCACGCTATATCAGCGTTCTTTGTCAGAATCCTGACGATTCACATTCGTTCGAGGCACTGTAGTTAATACGCATAAGGCGTTTTAATATCTGTTCCTATTTTTGGCCTAAATCCTTGTCACGAAAGCTAGGTCTGGTCACATGACAAATTAAAATAGTACATACACACATGCGTGCTTATAGATCGTATAAAAAATTCCAACATATACTTATATTTCGAATTTTAGTGCCGAAACACACACTTGCTTTGTCTTTCTAAAATCCTTTGCTTTGTCTTTGTAGTTGATTCTAATCGCGTACATGAATTTCGGGTTGTATAGAATTGTTTCTCGTAAAATATAGGAACAGTACTTTGCAGACGAAATGGAGGGTAAAGGCGCGGATTCGAATTTCATATTAGTCGAGGATCCTAAAAGCTCTTTAAACGACGCGGATAATAACTACTGTCGAGTATTAAGTAATAGTTTAATGTCCAGTGGAAATAATAAATATATTGATCTAAGAGCGATGCCTTCTGAGAGGTGTAGAAGAAATTGGCCTAAGACAGTTTTACTTACGATGAGGAAGCGTAAAGATGGTTGCGATGTGGAAAGGATTGACATATATCAAGATAATAATATAACATCTAGTCCTGAAAGTTTTACTACTCGAGAACAGAATTCAAAGGACGTGACTGATAAGGATCAGCATGTAGTGTATGTAGAGGAGAATAACGAAAACACTGTGGAATATTTAACGAACATAAGGTTTCATGGTTTGTCTCAAGAAAACTCTTACATTGCGAAAAGCACTACTAGGTGTGAGAACTTGATACAGCGTAATACCGCTGCAATAGCGATAGCTAATGAAAATACAATATTAGAGCAAAGACTGCATAAACGTACTTTACCTAACATACTTAAGAGCAGAGCGGGAAGAGGGCCAAAAACTCTAACTTCAAAAATATGTGATTCTCATTCTGTTGTATTTAACCAGGTATTATTAAGGGACCGTTCTTCCAAGGATATCCCCATAAAGAAATTAGAACATAATTACGAAAGGAGGACTGTGCACAAAAGGAAACAAGTATATAACGTGCGCGAAGAATCTCCGGAGTTACTACCTAGTCTTGATACCAAAAATAAAAAAGTTCAAAACGAAGATGAGCCGTTAACCATCGTAAATGTAAGAAAAATAAACACAAAGTCTGCTGGCAGAAAAACAACTGCATATAATGCACAAAACAGGAGAAGAAAACTGTGTGAATCTACAATTACTGAGAATGTAGAAGATGAGACTTTGGCATATGAAACATTAATGCCAGAACTGAACGAAGCAACAGACATCACTTGTGATTCTACGGACCTCACTTTTAATATGGAGAATAAGGAGGATACTTTGTATGAGAAAAATCTAAAATTCTGCAATGTACAGACTTCTGAACACTCACTGGATTCGTTAATCGAATTACCACAGTCGATGGATGAGAGAATCGATGATTATATTTTCAGCACCTTGCAGGATGTGAATAATAACAGTGCTTGGTGTTCTCAGGAAACAAGTTCCTCAAGATCACTATGCAATACATTCCAAGAATATGTTAGTAGAAATGTATGCTCAGCCGGGATGGAAACCTGGGACAACGATGTTTCACTGTGTGGCAAAGAGGAACTGGGATGCTCATTTCTATCAAATAGTTCCTGTAAATACTGTATCGGAGATGTTACAACCTGCTATAACGAAAGCAGCACTTTCATGGAAGATAGCAAATTTGATATTAGTAACAACATAGATAACATGAGCTATAAACCATTGGAAATTGTGGATACTTATGATATTCCCTTTTCTACGGACTTTACAGAAAAATATTTTAACAAAGATTTCAAATTGGAATCTCCTATACATAGCGATGGAATAAAGCATACAAATTCTAAGAAGTTTGATACGGATATTTATAATACCAGTGAATTGGAGAAAGAAACACAGCAAGATAGCAACTTTTCACACACAACTACTGAGAATAATGAAGAAGGAAATACATATTCTGTTTCTACTGTTGATATCTTTTTGGAGGATCGCAATCAAAATTTAACTGCACCTTCTTCGATGAACAAGTCTTTGCGGGATAATAATTATATAGAAGATGATAGTACAAGAGAACAAGTTGACTCAACAAATAGGATTGCTGATAATATAGAAGAGGTAATACAAAATAAGATTAATGACGACAGTACACTTACTAGTTCTGAATCTGGATTTGAGTTATCGAAAGTAGATAAGATACAAAATGAAAATGAGGTGGATAACTGCATACTTGAAGTTCAGGAAGAAGAGGCAAGTGAAGAGGATAATCAGACAGAAACAAGAGAGTAAGTCAAATAGCTACAACCACATTTAGTACATTTTATACTGTATCATGTGCTGTAAGGTATACTTCCAGATTGCAGTGCATATTGTGCTCTTTAACATTCAGCAATGAATATATGATGACAATGCATCAAGCTGAAGCGCACAGAGGTAGTGAAAGTCCAAGTACTTTCTCTAGAAATATCAATATATATTTTTTTCATTTATTGTTTTCAGGAACATATATCATTTTATGCGAACAATGTGGACAAATTTTTAACAATACGCATTCTTTTGACAGACATTTAGTTTATTGTTTATACTTCCAAGTACCTTTTGAGTGCAATATGTGTGATAAAAAGTATAGGTAAAGGAAACTAAAAAAAAATTACATTTAATATTTATTATTTAGCTTATTGATATCATGGACGATTGTAAACATCGACTATATGGCAATACTTTCAGACATAAATCATCTTTAACCTTTCACTTGAGAAATGCGCACAACATTGAGTTTGTGCATGATCTTACTAAGACCTATACTTGCAATAAATGTTCGAAGATGTACAGTAAATTCGGTGCTTTTAAAAAACATATAAAACGTCACAAGAATGCTTGGTAAGCTTTAATAATTCTCACCTACGTGTATGCTTCTTAGCACAGAATTCACCTTGCAATATTTGTGTTATGTTTTTAGATTTACAGAAAAAGATGATATGAGATGCGGTACAAACATAAAAGACAAGTCTCATAACGTATACGCTAAATTGAACGGGACAGGCATAAAAATAATTAATTTTTCAATAATTTATGTAAAATAAATCTAAAGTACGCCTGATCAAAAATGCCTAAAAACCGTAAATATATTTCTCAGCTGACTGATCAATTTTCTGTAGAATTTTTATATAATAGGACTACTTTAACATAATATTTTTTTATACTTACCGTATTTTATTTTGATACTTTGACGCGTTAGTTTTCATTACAATCACAAGACTTTGTAATTGCTTTACCATCGCTCACTATCGCAGTATAAAAAGAAATATACATATGTAATACTTAAATTACTTTTATATGCAACAGTAACATTTTAGACGACAATTCAACAAGGCCATCGTATATTTGTACTTAATTATTATACTTGAACCATCGTTCTTGGGTTTCCTTCAATCACACATATTATTTGTTAATTATTTTTTTGTACGCTAATCAACATTATTTAATACACTATGACCGAACGATGAATTTCGGATATTACTCCAGAAACACTTCCATATCTTGTATCGTAGACATTAATTATACGTATCCTTGTTTAATATAATATTTGATTATCACGTTTCTTTGTCGTCATTTGATCGCCCTGAGAATGGATATGTAGGACATCGACGTCGCCAGGATCTACGATAAAATCAAGCTGCAATGTCCAAATCTGAGATTTTAATATTTCATAATCAACGCCACTTACACTTTTATAATAGGAAAGTGTCATCACCGCAAACCTTCCTGCAGTGATTCTGCAAGGTTTTCTCGAGCGGATCATTAGCAATACAAGAGGCTCCGCTAAATATCGTGGAAGGGTATTCCACTCTGTCGCATAAGCGACGTCCGCTATATCTTCACTCTATATCATCGATTCGTATAAAAGAAAAATCGTGATCACACATTATTCCGAATATCGCTGTTTTCACGTAAATGTACGAATCTTTTCATGCATCAACAGAGGAAGCATTTGTGCGATGTACGCAACATATATCCGTAAGGTGTACGAAGAATCAAACAACGATATAATAAATATCAATCACCTTCTCGATAATACATTCACCCATGTAGCAGTAAATAAAGAGGTTATATGTCACCGTCATTGTGTAAACGACGAAAGTTAGGAACCCCAGAATGTCGTTGTGCGCGGCATACTGAAAACACGGGTGCTCAGTAGTGAACATATTTTTATTGACTCGTTATATTCTCAATCGTATAATTAACGCGATACTTGGTATTCATATTGCTTATTGTCAGAGTTATGGATATATAGTATATTATTTTATGCAGGCATAATGGAAGCAAAATTGCGAAAATTTATAGGGTAAAAGTTTTACCGTGACAAGTTCGTACCCCTCAGCCAAGAGAATGAAACAGTTCCCTAATAACTGTAGAAGCACAAACTCGTTGAAGGATTTTTCCACGATGTCCATGAATCTAAAAAATATATATATATATTGCATCAGCCGCCGAGGGGTCGAGCGTTAAAACCTTTTTTCTTAACCCACGAAGATTCATATTTCTCGCATACTTTGTTATATAGACGTGTCGCTTGACGATGCACCTTAAACAGGCACAAGCGTGAATATCCGCGCTTCCTCTTTTCACGTGCCTCGTCCTGCCATTGTACTCCTTCAAGATTCCAGACAATATGGTAAGCTGGCCGCACGCGTGGAAGATAATGACGGATAAGAAGCAGTCGATGGAGAAAATCGTCATGCTGTAGAAACAGGATACGATCGCTTGCGAGGCGTAGAGCAATTCATAAACGGGCGATTTTTTCGAGTCGAACGGATAAAGACCCTCGGTCGGGAGTTTTCTGTTGCTTTCATTCTGCGAATTCAAACCGTCGCTCCATTTGCTTCCAGAAGGCAGTGTCATGTATCCTGGAAGAAGAATATATCGTACTTTCATACACCTATCAAATTCATTCTCCTATCAAAAAATTCAATTAGAAATGATAAATATACATAAATATTCAGGATTCCTTCGGTGCTTAAAAATACATCAAGCACCATAGCTTACGAGCTTGAGCTTTAAAAAAATCCATAATTCGCACAATTTTCATTTAAAAGACTCGCTCACCCGCTATCGATAGCAGCATGCAGACGATGCACATAATATTCACTATTCTTCCCCTCCTAGCGTGTTCCACCATCGCCTTCCTACTGCCATCGGGTAAGTACGCGAACTTCGACCAGTCCTCGATCATGGCCTCGAGGATGGTCTTAAAGTTAGTAGCCCTGGCCTTGATGTACGCGAATTTCATTAAGAGCAAGCACAGCGGCACCGTGAGGACGGCCTGCTCGATGATCGACCTCCAGCCGGCTATCGTCATCATCCTGGCCATCGATGGGAACAGGAAGAAGAAAGCCACCGCGAACACCAAGGACCACTTCAGGTTGGAGAAGCGTTCTCCGAGGGGCCACAAGCCGAGGAGCTTCATGCTCCAGCGGTTGAAGGCGACCGCGTAGTCGAAGCAAGCCTCGTTCCTTTCTCCGCACATGCCACTCTCGATACTGTCTCCGCTTCATCGCCGACTGTTACCTGCCTGTCCTCATAACCGCCAATCAAAAAGCGCTCGTTAATGAGGCAAAGAACTACGCCCTTCCGAGATGCTCTCACGGGGCAATTAATTCGGTCTCTAATTATCCTCGAAATTAGCGGAACGAAATGTGCGTTGAAATTGCCCTTAATGCGCCCGGAACATCGTTCTTCTCGTATTCATCGCGAGGAATATGAAGAGGTGGATACGCTTATCAGAGAAATGTCGGTATTTTTGATAGGACGTTATATATATATGTATATATATATATATATATATATATATGTATATGTATATGTATATGTATGTATATATGTATGTATATATATCACGATTGCTGGAATAATCCGCGCTTTAAGACTACCGCTTTTGTTGGGAGAGTTATTGAGGGAAGGCATAGGATTTGCCAGGATCATTTGGGTATTCCGCCTTTAATCGTCTCAGTCGCTAATTCGTAATTGATGATGGGTTTAACGCGACCCGCACCGAGTTGCGTTCACGGATATAATTATGTGTCTACGCGTCGTTACACCGATAGGAACGACGAGTGTTCCCCTTCGTATCCCTATTCTCTCGATAAAAACACGACGCCGATGACAATTATCTTGGCTGATATTAAGAAATATATTGGAAGCGTCTCGATCGAGGAATTTCTATTTAGTGTCGCAACTGTATATAAATTTAACATACATTTTCCATCCATATATATATTACGATTAATCTCGAGTATCATATTAATATAGTACCTTAATCTGGAATATCGAGATTATATTAAAACGCTGATGTCACATATGTGTGTATGTTGTAACAAAAGTGATGAAATTAATTGCCAAGCTCTGAAAATGCAGGTATAAAGAATTATTAAAATACCTTAAAGTTCTACTTTGGCACGAATAGAACAGGGTTCATGGTCGACGGTCCTAATCTTGGGATTCCGATCACGGCTAGGCTTCAAAATATCGTCGATTCATCGCCATTTACACGCTGGTTTTGCACGGTAAATCGTTAAGAGACCCCGTCACGTATTGCTCAGAATTTACTGACGATCGTGCCGTGATCCTAGTAATAGATAAAGCCCGCCCTGGCCGTTTTTAACGACGTAGGATATCGTTTACGATGCTCGCCCGAGGGTGGTGTGCGGAACCGGACCCAAGATGAAATATCGACGGTGCAAAAGTTATCTCGTAAGATATTGCGCTGATTGCTTCGCCTCGCTTGGCGAGGAACGCCGCCTGTTTTTCTTTTTTCCTCGCGCATCGAGAAAATATTCGAGATACTGCGCCGAGACTTTAACCCAAGAGAGCGGAAATCGCGATAACAATTTATCCGGATCAAACGCTCGCACGTCAAATATCGTATCAAATCGAACACGCGTAGAAACTGCACCCAGCTTTTTCACGTAACTCGACGATAATGCGATATCCTCGATGATCGTCCGATTTATTATGCATACTCGCACGTTCCGCTCGTTTAATTCAACGGTAAAACGAGAATCGAAATTTCTCGAAAGCTCGAGCGCGGCGATGATTCCAGTCGATAACCGGATATACCGCCAATGGGCCCTGAGTATTAGCTGTTTTTAATACCAAAGGCTACTAAAAGCGAGTTACCAAAGTAACTCAAATTATCTCCTAAATCAAATGAAATAAAGAAAGTCTCGTAATCCATATAAATCCCAGTATCCTCTTCTCAATCGCTCAATTTTACAATAACAAGAAACAAAAAATATCCGCTCAAACTCTCTCAACAGCTTCATCAAAAAAAACCGACCAAGATCATCCTCGACACCCTCCACAATCCCCAGATACATTCACCCTCGGTATCAGTTCCGCGCAGAAATAATCACGCTTCTTACCATCACCGCCGACGAGGCGGAAAGAAACCGACGAATACTCGCGCACCACTCTAACCAGTCCCAATACTCCGGGCAATCGAAGATACAATAGTGCCAACCCTGAAAAGATCCCGACAAGCAGCCAAGGAGGCGGTGCGGAAGGCCTCTCGGATCCGAGGGACCGCCGGCGGACGCACAGGGCCTGCACGCACCATCGGCGTTTCCCCTCGGGGTAAAAGGACAACTACAGTGGCGTCGCCTTCGGCCAAAATCGAAACGAGAGCTTGCGCCGGAACCGCGCAGATCGTCCTCAGTAGTTGCCCAGACGCTGTCACGGGCGTAGCTGGATGCTGGGTTGTCTCTCTCTCTCGCGCGCGCGCGTGCCGCAGGGAGGTACTTCCTTTTCTTCTTCCTCTTCCTCCTAACCTCGTCCACCGGCATCGGCCGTGCACGTCCACCAGGAGCTCTGCCACGCGGCCAGGTCACGTCGGCATCATCGGGGAGAAAGAGGAAGCGCCGCCGGAGGAAAGGGGGCGGCCAGAAGGGTTTTCCTGCCGGTGAGAGAAAGATAGAGTGAGAGAAAGAGAGAGGGAGGGAGGGAGGGAAAAGGGGGAGGCAAACGGAGGAGAGAGAGAGAGAGATAGAGAGAAAAGGAGTGGGCGGGTAGGGAGGAGGGAAGGAGAGCACGAGAGATAGACAGATAGATGGAGGGATAGAGAAGGAAAGAGCGAGAGAGAGAGAGAGAGAGAGAGAGAGAAGAGGGAGAAAGACGGCAGGAGGGAGGGAGATAAAGTTAGAAAGGGGCAAAAAACAGCGAAATTTCGGGGCTCCAGAGACCGAGAAGGGTTAGGAGGGAGGGGAGGAGGAGTGTTGAAGTGTGCTCTGTGTATGGTGCAGTGCGGTGCTGTGCTCGAGAGAGAGAATGGCGTGGTCGGATTTCGCGTGTACCTCGCCGTGACGTGGAAAGGTAAGGAACCCCCCTGCTTTGATTCGCCCTTTCCTCACCGACGAGGCTCTCGCCTTCCCCCCCTCCTTCTCCTCCCCCTCCCCCCGCGCTTCTTCTCGAGCCTTCCACGGATCGCCGCCTCCGGCCGCGGATATAGCGGCTTTCCCGTGGAGGCCGGAAGTCGCAGATCGAGTCTCTCATTCGATTCCGATAATTGGCTTCGATTCGGCTTCGCCGATCGGCGCCTCTTTCGCCGGCGCCGCGTGCGCGTCTGACTTAAAGCCGAGCGCGACCACTGCGCCGGACGACGTCGCGACCGACTCCACTTCCTCGCTTCCTCGCGATCCCCGGAGCGTTCGAGTGCCGAACGACGCGAGCTTTGAGCTCCTTCGGGCCAAATGTGCCGGCGCACTGGGCCGCGAAGTCGAGGATAACCTAACCCTTGGCTTCTCGTCGAGACGTGCTTTCTCACCGCTGTCCTTTGGCTAAGGGGATTCATTGGTTGAATGATTAAGAGGACGTTAATAGGATGCTATGGTTTGCGGGAGTACGTTATCTTTGTTATTGGAACAAGCGTTGGTAGAAGTATATGATTAGGTTAATGATGGACGATAGAGGTGGAATGAGATAAGTGTCATCGCTTAGGTATTTTTAGTAAGGATCTTCTTTGAATCTTGTGACTCTTAAAGGATTGATTTGTTTGGACTTGCGTTTTTTTTTGAAGTGAGTAGGTTTTTTTTATTATTTGTTATATCGGTTGTAAAAGAGTTTTTTCTTGTATAATAATATATTAGTGTATAACGCTTTGCGATCATTAGTCGGGGTTGTATTAACGCGAACCTTTTATCGCGACCCTTTCTACAGCTCCACTTTGCGTTATTCTCTATCGACGGTTTGTAATCGTCGCGCAAGTAAGCTCGCTCATCGGTGGAGTTTCTTTAATAAATCCCATCGATCGTCCGGCCTGCACCTCGAAGTACAACTTAAATATAAGTTGTAATCCGAGTTCGCTGGCGCGAAACGAGGAAAATCCTTTCGGCCGCGAGGCATTAAGGCTCTACGACCCAAATTTTCCCGAGATCTTGGCTCTTTGTCGAGATTTTAACCTCGATTTCTCCGTAATTTCTTATTACACGAAGAAGGGCAAGAGTGGGCGTAATTAACGGCAGTTCAACCGACGCGCGTAGGCTAGTTCGCTTTCTTACGTCCCGAAAAAACGCTTTCGAGGAAAATTAAACGTTGCTCGATCTCGTCGCTTATCTTGGATTTTCGAGGATCGAAGTTGTCTTACCTACGACGCACACATGCTTTCAAGATCGATTCCTCGCCAGCGGAATTACGCTGCTGGTGTTTCATGGAGTACTGTCCAGAGACGATGGGCGAGATTTGAACTTGGTGCTGCGTTTACCGCTGCTCCGTTTGTACCTGCACGCCGATGTGTGGAAAGGAAGCCTGGATTTCCACGAGGCACATCCGGGCTTTTCAACCCGCTGGTTTACCTTTGTTTCCCCCTTTGTACAACGTGGCCTCAACAGCCTAGTGGACAGAGGCTTGATTTACCGCGAGATTCGCTTCGGCCTTTTTCTATGCGATATGCGCGCCCCGCAGAAAAGTGGAACTGCAAATACAAAGTCGGAGCCTCGCGTGGAACCACGATTCGAGCCTTGCTTGCTTTTTATTCGCGAAGTCTATTCTAACGAGTAGCAGGGCTCTAATACACGGTTCATCCGAATTCTTTTACCGCGACTCGAAGTTTCCCTACTTTTTATACCTGAAGTGTATTCCGCTGAGTGGAAGGGTTCCGATACAGTCTGTCGGGGCTCTTTGCGTGCGCAGTAATTACTCGTAGATCCAGGTCGCACGTTAAACGACAGATTTTAAGGCGAACAGTCTCGACAATCGACGTCGCGAGAGCGAGGTAAAACAACGCGAAGAAACAAGTGCTCGCGTGTTACACGGTTAGTACAGGCTGCACTCACGTCAAGTTAATATCGCGTCGAGTGTTCTTGCTCCGCTGGAACGCATCCTGTCGCTCCCGTAGAACGTGGCCCCGACATTGCCATTAATTCCATTTCCTCCGATCTTATTAGTCGCACGCTCCTGGAAAAGCTCCTCCCTCGCGAGTGTCCCGATGCTCCCTCACCATCGTCTCGTCATCGATGAATCCAGAGGATCGAACGCGGCGCCAGGTGGAAAAGCTCACGCGGAAGGCGACACTCTTATTCGCCACGATCTCAAATGTTTTGAACATAGCGACTATCGAATATCCGCGGTTCTCTATGCGAACAAATGAAACTTTGATTCGGCGGTAGCAGCGGATCCTCGATATACGATATTTGCGCGGTCAGCTGGTTTGATGTTGCGCACGAGGACATTATCCACGTCCTCAGTGTTATTAAAATAACAACACGCGTATTCCTTCCTCGCACAGTGGAACAGCGAGGAAGGCACACGCGTCTTGCTGTTGTATTATTATCGAAACGAAGGGAAAGGGAGGATTATCCAGAGCAGGGCTTCTGGTAGGGTTTCGACTGGAGAAAGGGCGAGCGTCGGAAAGCGAGGATTCTCCGCATTCCTCCTGTTCCTTGAACTCGGTGCCCCAAGCACTGCCTCCCCGCTATCGAGTTACGGTTCCTTTCCAAGTTTGCGTCTCGCCGCGAGACGCCTTGGGTTAATTAACACTAACATAACAAAGATTACCGCGATCTGGGTGAGTTAAGCGCGCGCTTTGTTTAATGGAGAATCAACCTCCCCCGCGAGCAGAGTGAAAACTTATTTTATCGTTGGACGAACAACGATTTTGGTTTGTCAACGCGCCTCCTCGTTCCTCGTTTTGAGCAATCCCCGTCGAACCTACGATGGACAATGGACGGTTTATGGTTTTAGAGCTCTTCGTACGCTTCGTACCGCCCGCCAACTAATTAACCAAATCAGCACTGAGTGCGAGAACGAAGTGGTGTGTTTCCAAGGCGTGGTAGGCCACGTGTTGCCGCAATGGACGCGGTTGCGTGGAGCGTGACAATTTGTTTAATCCGACGGACAGGCTAATGCCGACTTCCGATGGAAATGGAAAAACTCTTGCAGCCCCATCTCGATGCCTATCGCGCATTTTGGGTGTATCCTAGAAATTACCAAAGTCGATCCTCTTGCATATATACTTATCGAAATTGATATACAAACTGAGATGATCTAGGTCCGAATAAAAATTTCAAGGCGCATTCGAAAAGGATTCATAGAGAAACAATAAACTCGCAAATGTTCCATCGCACGTTCTCCTCCTCCGATACAAATCCGAAGGCGATATAAAATACGCTCTAGCTCCGCCAAGTCCAGGAAGAACGAGCCTCCGCGTAATTCGTCATTAGGCGAAAAACGTGGCGGCAGATCGAGGATTCGTGTCGCCATCCTGGATTCCAGGACGTATTCCGGTCGCGATGGCAGATTGAATCGCGTCTCCCGCTTCGGCGGCGGCGCTTTTTTCTCTCCTCCCGTAAATCGCCGTAAAACGTTTCCAGCGCGGCGCACGGCTAATTCCATTAGGGATGTCAACACGATGATACTTGGACGTATTCACGTCCGTTCTGAACTTGCGCGGTAACCGCGTTATCGCGCTGCGCTTGCCCGCTCGTCAGTGCCACTGATAACGTGCGCCTGGCGTGCGGTTAAAAAGGAAATGGGCCGGTGGAAAATTATAAATCACGATGCGCGCATGCGCGAGGCGACTTTCCTTGATCAGCCTTGAGTCGAAGCCGGGTCTTCGATTGGATTCTGCATGGCGCGCGAGCCTCGACAGGATTAAAAAGAGACACGACGACGACGACGAGGCTCGATAAGCAGACGCGAGTAAGCGTCGAAGTTAAATCGATAAGTCGTCGAATGGGATTTGTAGGAATTATGAAGTTTTGTTTCCATGTCGGGATGGTTGGGTTATTCGGGGAGGCGGGAGGGAGGGGGAAGGGGGCGTGTCTGGATACGCGCGCGTACGATCGCCTTAAGTTCTCAGGACACGTAGAATAAGCTGCCAAAGTTGGCCCACTCGTTTCTCGAATCTCCTCCAGCGTGGTTTCTTTATCGAGCTTCGAACGTGTCGCGGAGCGGGACGGGGGCTAGCTCGTCTCGAAGCGGATGACCAGGGTCATCGATGCCTAAATTAAACGAGTTACCTCGCGGATGATCGTCCTCGTGGGCTCCATTGTGCGTGAGCGATGATGCGCGACACTGGATAGAGGCGTCTATATCTACACAGGTACATAATGACGTACGAATGCACTCCCTTGCTTGCCAAGCACATCGCCCTATTCGCAGCTCAGCTGCGTTATCATCGTGGGCTTCCTACGCGTCCCTGACGTCGATAATGCCTTTGAAGCATATATTGACCTACCCAGAAGGGTCTCGTCAAATACGTCGTCCTGTACGTTCCACGAGTCCTTTATCGAGGAGTCTTTTGTACTTGGCTCCGGCCGCGCGGCTGCGAGATCATCGGATGGCTCGAATCGCGAATTGAATTGTTCTCTCGATTGGAATTACCCGGTCGACGTTACTTTTATCCGCCTTGCTACTCATTCCTCAAAAGGCCCATGGAACACTTCCTTGTATTTGTACAGTGATTGACACTGGAACCACCAAAGCAGTCAAGTCTCGATTATGGTTGTTAGAATTCAGGATGGACGAGTCCTGTGAGTGATGAAGGAAGTGTTTTTGATAAGGTTATTCAAAGGAGAGGTGTACACAATTAATAAATATATTAGGTATGTTAACACTAGAACTACCGAAGCAGTCGAAATGACTGGTCAGTCGTCCCTTTAAAAAATCGTAGTACTTTATAACGATGTGCTTTTTTTAGATTTCCATGATTTTCCGTACAGTATTCACATCATTTTGATTGACTGAAATTTCCTTTTACTCTCCTCCTTTTTTTTTTAAAGATGTACGTGGTGTTCTAAATATGCTGAGAAAATAACTGGTAGTTCTAGTGTTAAACGATGTATAGTGGACGAATAATGTCACATTACTCAAATAGTAATGATTAAGTTGTTGAATTAGAATTGAATTATTCGAAAGTGTAAAACGATTTTTTTCTCGCCTTCTCGATTTATCCCTCATTTTTTCTTCATCAACCAGGAAATATTTTATTTACTCTTGGAATTTGGTTTTGCAAAATTCTAAGGCGATCGTGATACGGAATTTTAGTCGCTTTCCTCCCTTTTTGCTTTTAAGAGATCGATATCAGCGTAGAGCTATCGTCTCGATAAATTATCGAGGGGGCACCGATGTGTCATGCCGGATGATGAAAGATCCGTGGAATCGTCTCAAAATTGGCTCGTAGATCACCGCTCTAACGTTGCTACACCGTCGCCCCTTTCGCGGATGCCTAACCGTCGACATCCGGGGTTTCGACTTCATTTGGCGCAGGAACAGGGAGCCCGACGAATCCTCTCGGTTGGTTAAGGAAAGACGTTCTGAGAAACTTCACGTGGACCGACACAGTTGTCTTATAATCCTGTTATATATCCGACAAGACACGTAAGCATTCATATATCCACCAGTTATATCCTTTTCTTCATCCAGAATAACTTGTCACGAAGCTGCTCCACGTTTCTCTTCAAATTATCTTTTTAAAGTTTCATCATTCTCTAGGATAAATTTCCTCTCATCTTTTGTCTCCTGGATTTAATATACACGAATTAAAGGAAGTCTCTATCGAACACCGAACCCTTATGATAGATCTTCGCAGTAGTAATTATGGGTTTCGTTGTCAGGGAAATAAGTCGAGCATTTTAAGACCAGTATTAACAGGTCGAGCATGAATCAGAGTTGATTCTCGACACGAGCAGTCGGCAGAACCGTGACGGAAGTTTTAAATGGCTCCGCGCGGGGCGCAGAATTCAGTTCCTTGTATCCGCGTATGTAAGTTTTCCAGTCTGGTTCTTTGGTCGGGTAACTCGCGAGGTTCCTTCGGATGAAAGCAATTTTCGACGGCTGACTTGGCGCCGTGCCTCGTTCCTGTAATCGCTACAATAGATAGAAAATAGAGGGAAGGAAATTCAGGTACTGTGCCACGTACCGTTTCACGCACGTCCTCGCTCGTCCGCCGGAAACGTGACAAACTGCCTCAAATATACTTTCCGCCAAATCGCGAGCAAGCTGCTTGGATTTTTCTCGAGGGCAACTCCATTCGCATTACATTCCCCGTCGTGGGGAAAGATTTAATAACGGCGTGCCCAAATGAAATTTAACGACTATCCAATATGGTGGATCTCACAAGATGGCCAACGATAAACACAGGATGAAAGATTCGCGAGAGGTGAATGGAAAAAATACAAATCCGCGTCTTCGTTGTGACATTCGCGAAAAGAGAGAGAGAGAGAGAGAGAGAGAGAGAGAGAGAGAGAGAGAGAGAGAGAGAGAGAGAGAAAAGAAAAGAAGAGAAAAGAACAAAAAATAGAAAAAGAAAATCCTTCGCCATGTTGCATTTTAGGTAAGCGGATCTTTGGTGGTGGGGGGAGTAGGAGGAGGAGGGCGGAGGGGGACTTAAAATTGCATGCCAAATGGCCATCGGTAAGTCCGCCAACCGACTATTTTCTATCTGAATAAAGCCATTCCTTCCTTGCACAATTCTCACGCTATTCTGAGCTTATCCTTGGCTATTCTTTCCTCCCTAATGTTGGTTTTTGAGGTCGTCAGGTGCATTCGCCGTATCGGTCGAGCAATTTGCCGCGGGGCCATTTCATGATCGAGGGGTCACGGGGTCGTAGGAAGGTTCGACGTGATTCGAGGCAAATCTCGCAATTATTACTCTTCGCGAAGGCAGAAAATATTATTCCTCTCGGACAGATCTGCGTCCTTACTGAAAATTATTCCTTCGCTCGAAGGAGCAGAAAAATGCTCTTAATAATGAAACAGGGATCGTTATTAGCGATGAAGGCTCGACGAGTCGCCCCTGGAATTTTCGAACGAATAAACATCCCGATTTGGTTTTAATTAATTTAGCTCGATAAGGATTGCGCACGAGAGTCGAAGGGTTGCTTCCAATGATAAAAGGCATTTTGCTGTTGGAGCAAATAAACTCCGGTCGCTGACCTTCGGGGCAGGAATCAGGATCCTTGGTCCTTCGAGTAAACGAGTTATAATCCTCGATGATTAAGCGTCCATTGGCCGAAGGACCGATGCTTATCGACGCGTATGTCTCCCAGCGAATAAATCTGTTACTCGTATTTCCATGAAGTATATTTTGGCAGCCATTTGCTGCTTTCCGTATATTGCCCCGGTTGAAAGGTTGCCAAGAATAGCGGCGATTCGATCTGGTAACAATGGCAAAATGAAATTTAATATAATGCCAGGAGGGCGGGGGGCCTTGCCTGGAAGAAGTTTACATTAGGTAATGAAACCCTATCTTCGATATACCTTGCCCAACCTTTTACCTTCCCCTGGCACACTCCTTCCGGACCTTTTCGATCGCTGCTAACGAACATTCGACTTTTCAACCCGCCTAACTTGGACGAATCTCGGTTGAAAGGGTTATACTGGTCGAATACATCGTAGAAATGAATTTGAATTAATTTTGATTAATCGAGGGGGAGGTATTGTAAAGAAAAAAATGATTACCGCACAATGAAACGGGATACACGCATAATAAATGTAATTCTATATTTTAGCATGTTGAATTTAGCGCGTATTTGGAAAATTAACGTACGTGCATTTCGGATGTAAATAATGTTATAATATGAAAAGTGATTTCCATTATTTGCCGTAATTTATGACGTTTTATTCTCGTTTAAAGGGCAAAGCCGTGGAATTTTGCAAAGAGCAGAATGGCCAGGAAGTAAATTAAAAACCGTTAAGTATGGATCGCTGTGGGATTTTTCTCGAAGCTAAATTGTATTTCGCGAGTAATTACGCGTGGCATTTAATTACGACGAGCGAGGTTTTAATCGCTCCTCGAGCCACCGTGAATTTGACGAATGTACACAAGCTTCTCCGACTGTGCGATTTACTTCGGCGCGAATTGAATATTTATCACGACTCGCTTGATCGTAAAGCCTCGCGTACTTACGCCGGACAATGGTGAAATCACTGCCAAATCGGCCAGAATCCTTTGCCAGGCTTCGTTGTTCGGATGTTGCGGATTTACCAACGAAGACACGCTCGCAAAGGAACAGAGTTTATGTTGTATAAATTACAAATCCAAGACGATCACTTTTATTCCCAGATTTTTCGAAGGAACCTTCACGAATATTTAAATCCGAAATAATATACATCTGTATATTCTACAGAAATCTACATACGAATATTTATGTCTAAAAGAGTATAAATCCATATTATCTACAGAAATCTACACACAAATATCTATATCCGAAAGAGTATAAATCCATATTATCTACAGAAATCTACGCACGAATATTTAAATTTAAAAGAATATAAATCCATATAATCGAGAGAAATCTACACACGAATATTTATATCGAAAAGCGTATAAATCCATATAATCAGCATAAATGTTTAAATTTAAAAGAGTATAAATCCATAGAACCTACAGAAATCGAGCGTGAGTCCGATAGAATAAATTAGGACATCGCTTTACTCGTTGTTTTAATATTATATTCCGAGTAACGGCAGCTCCGCGCCCTCGATCATCGTTCTCGAATTTTCCAAAGCAGATCGGACTTTGATTAATCGAGAAGGAGGGTAGAATGTTGCGCTTCCAGCGTCAATATTCCTCTACGGAGGCTTTTCCGAGGCTACGTGCCTCTTCTGAAATTTGCACCAGCCATTTTCTACACGCGACTGTTGACTCTGCCAGGGAGAACAAGTTCGAGACTTGCGAATAATACGAAGGCGCGTCGAAGCAACTCTGTCTACACATCCAGTTATCCATTTTGGCCCCTGGCCCCGCGAGGGTTCCCCGTCTGCGGCTCTTAGCGTATCAATTTTTCCATTTCCGGCAGATGGCGAAGGTAGACTTCGCTTCCCAGTCACCACGCGTCCCTTCTGCGACTTGCATCAACGTTCTCAGAACTTTTCACACTCCGCTTCCCTCGAATATCAACCCTCCAATTACCAACCTCAATATCTCACATTGAACTCATTGCCTTTGCTAAACAAATCAACCTTTCACAAAACAGTCGCCCGTTGCGAATGGAATTCCATTGGCTAAAAACTGAATTCCATTTGCGAACGGGCAAATCTATTTAGCGAAATGTTGAATTCCATTTGCAAGCGAGTAAATTCATTTTCTAAAAGATCGGATTCCGTGTGCAAATGGATGAATTTAATATGAAAAACCTGTGTAACGGTTAATGCATTCATTTCTTTCATTGCCATAACTCAGACAGGCAGACAAACTTTGAACGCAGATTCATTATAAGCGCCCCTCAATTATAGGAGGAAAATGTTTTCGCGTCTATAATAAATTCGGGAATTAGAGTGTCGAGCAGCTTTCGGAACGATTAACGATCCAACTCTTGTCTCGAGGTCGACATCGAGCTGCCTCACGTGCGATTCCCAGGAATCTCCGGACACTGGCCTGGATTATGATAAATATCGGTCTCATTATCGCACCCTCAATCCGCGAGCGGCCTCTTCGCCCCCCCCGTATTTAATTACCTCAAATCAAATAGCCTACTAGGCAAAGAGAGATTTTAATGGCGCCGACGTGAGTTTTAAGTTACAAACTAGATTGGAGTAGACGGCCCTCCTCGGGATCGATCAGCCCGGAATCGTTATAAATTACCGGACGCATCCGAAAGGGCGGCAAATAGATTTCACGAGTATGAACCGTGAAGATCGTTAAAAACACTTCCCTCGCGGGGAGTGGTATCGATCAGGGCCCCGTCGTATTGTTCCCAAGGAGGCTCGGGGAAGGAGCGAAGGCGAGGCGAAGTTGAAGCGATATCAGACGCTTTATTTCATTCCATTTCATTTTACCAAGTCCCTCCGATATTTTCTGGTTCTTGCCCTTTGTGAAGTCCTGTCCCACCTTCCTACCAGGCTCTTCCTTTCCTCCCTTTTATCTACCCTCCCCTCCTTTCGCGCTTCCTTCCCTTATCGCGGCCAATTACCTCGGCTCGAATCTTCTTCGAAGGAAAGGAAAAATAGTGTCTCGATACTAGAATTACCAGCCACTTTCTGGGTATATTTGGAACACCGTGTATATCTTAAAAAAAAGGGGAGAGTAAGAGGAAATTTGAGTAAATCAACATGGTGATCTAAATACTGCATGGAAATCATGGAAAATCTCAAAAAAAAAAAACATCGTTATAAAGCACTACGATTTTTTAATACTAAACTTACCGGCATTTTTAGGTACCTAATCTTGCCTAAACATAGAGTTTTTGTATAGAATTCTTGAATTATTAACGGAAATAATTAGCAACATAGAAATAAGATTCCAGTTGGAAAACTGCTGATAAATACATGGTCGAATAACAGAAATAACAATAAATGTAGGAATTTAAAGTAAATTTTCAAAAGAGGTCATTTGACCCCGTTTGGTGCGTTCAGTGTTAAAGAAACGACCGACCGGTCATTTTGACTGATTTGATAGTTCTAGTGTTAATTTTAATCTAGTGCCCATTGAAATTCTATCGCTTATTTGCACGACGGATTTCTATTTTGTTATAATAAACGCGATATGTAGATCGAGCAGCGCGTCTCGTTATTTGTCCAGCCGATATAGAGAAAATGGTGTTTCGGTTTCGAGCTTCCATTTCACCGCTCGCAGGCGGCCAGAGTTGCTGGAGGACGATTATAATGCTTTCACGAGGCGAGGAGAATTAGTTCGCGAAAGCGGTTTAATGAATTCATGAAGGCCGAAGGAAAAATAAGAGCCCAGGCACGATGGTAACCCTCCTGATGCGTAACGGAGAATTATCTCTTGAAGTGTTGCGAGAAGATTTATGGGCTGCGTCGAGAAAGAGAGAGAGAGAGAGATAGTGAGAGAGGGAGAAGGGAGGAAAGGAAGAGGTGCAACTCGAGGATAACTCGGCCATGGCTCGATCCCCAAGAAATCATGCATTATCTTTTACGATATATCGTGTATCATCCTTTAACTTTGCTTCCGCGTGTTTTTTTTTTTTTTTTTTGCGAAATTCAAGGCTTTATCGTAAGAAACTAGTTATGTATTTATGATACAATATATTGTCCATCGTTGGCGCCTGATATTTTATTTTTTAATGTCGTGTATTTCCACTTTGATTGTTAGCCGTTTTCTTATAGGAATTTGTTGTTTATTATCTTTGTTCTCTTCTCTTCACTCGATTCGTTCTGCCACTTGGTAGTTGCTTCGGATATTTCAGCAAGTAGATCGTCCTTAGGATGTCGCTTACGCGCTTTTCGGGAGAAACAGATTTCCACCTGGCTGATAAAAATAGCTAAGATTACTGCGCTATTTCGCAGACTACTACGAACATTTCGCGTATATAAGAGCAGCGATAGCGAGAGGTTGAGGAGTTACTTATAGTTTTAAGTACCTGACCGTGCTTTTTACTTTTCTTCATACTTTCATTAGTTTCATGCGAGTATAGTTTTGTTCCCTTTGGCAAGCTCTAGCGCAATTTTGATATTTAACATTTCAAAAGGTCTATACACGTTTGGTGCATATACTCTTTTCAGAATTTTCACTCGCAATGAGTATACAATAACCCAAGGCTTAAACTCCAAGTCAAAAACCACAGCGATTAAACGTTGATTCAAGAAGTGCGCCTCCGCGATCTTTATTTTTCACTTCCATAAACGGTTTGGAGATTTCAAGAAGAAAACGTTGGATAATTTAAGGCGCCCATCGTGCACCGTGAATCCGCGATAAATCGTTCATTCCCTCCCCGGGCCGGGCGCTTTTGCAAAAACTTTGACTTTCCAATGAGAAGAAATCATTTCAGCGGCGAGGCTCGCACAATGCGAGGACTGGCTTTGTAGGTCACGAGCGCCAGGAGCCGCGGTAAGGAGATTAAGACGTTTCTAGCGCGGCAAAATAGAAATGAGGATCAACGTTCCTCGCGGAATCGAAGCGGAGTAATCCTAGACGGATCGTGTCTAATCTCCATGCAGTGCTACTTTTCTTCCCCCGCGTCCCTCGGCTCGACCCTTTGTCTCTGTCCGTTTTTCTCTCCTCGCGGCTAACCAAACCCGACTTTCTCTCTCCCAGGAGAAGCGCTTTCTTCCTGTCGAGAACAGGCGCTTCCTTAACTATTGGTTAGGATTTCTTCGATCGCTGAATAACCCAAGAGTGGCCCCGTCTTTCCTGAAAAAGGAAGGATCGAAGATGTGGGTTTATATTAAAGAGACTCCGTAATATTTCTCTCCTCCATTTTCTATCTGATATTTAATCGAAGGCGTGTAAGGAGTTACTTATGCTGCGAATGGATTAATACGTCTTTCGATGGGAGTTTTGCATCGGAAATATATGAGCAATTTCAAATGTTTCGAAGAATTTCAATATTACTATAACTCCCGGCAGAATACTTCCGATCATTTGCATTAATGTAAAATTGTCTGTATATGGTGCGTTTATTTTGAAAGTGGTGTAAGTCCGATTTCTCTCGTTTCGAGAAAATCAAAGGTTGGTATATTTGTCGATCGAAAAGTATCGGTTAATATTACAGAGTGTGGCGATGTTTCTACTTGTACTTTGTGCAAATGTAAAAAGCAGTGGCCACCGATCTTACCACCTGTCTATCGAAATTGGATTTGCACCCCTTTATAATCAATGGCTACACAACTTCTTTGATTAGCCAATATTAAATTGAAAGAAACGTTGGTATTTTTTAAGGTATTAAATACTAACTGGTTAGAAACAAAAAGTTTACGCTAAATTAAGCGTAAATCGCGTGATATCTCATTTTTTTTTTTTAAATGGACTTACACCACTTTCAAAATAAACGGTCCGTATTTCGAGGTGTAATTACGCGTTGGATTGAAATGAAAATGTAATTTCAGCGAGATTTCTCCCGAATATCGTGGTTTATGGTACATCGTCGATCCTCGGAGTTTTGGATTGGTCACCGACTTGCCGCCGCTTTCTCGAACTTGTTTGAATTTAATTTCAGCCCCGCCGTGTGTTTGCGCGCAATTATTTTTTGCGTTATTTTGCGCGAAAGGCGTAAGACGGTTTCCTCTATGAATAAATTTTACGTTTCATGTGACGCGGGCTATACTATCCGCCGTGCTTCTTATAATTTGAATCTACGATTAGTCTGAATGTATGAATAAATTTTAATTCAACCTGCGAAGAAGTGTGTCGATATTTGCATATAACTGCAATGCAATATGTCGCGGAGGAGCGAGGTGGACAGAAGCCTTTGTTCGCGTTATCTCGCGTCTTTTTCTTATCGCTATCTAGAATGTTTCCTTGCAAGAACGATTATTTACTCGAACGCTCATTCGCGAGCTCGCTAAAGAAAATTGGCTATCCTTACTTTATCCGCAAAAACCGAGGTTCTTCCTTTTTTTCATAGGCGAGAGGAGCAATCGGCATAATGGTTCATAAGCGAAATCTTTTTGAGCGAAGAAAATACATCGATTGCCTTGAACAAATTTGCTTGAAAATAAATGACGTTCAATATTACTCTGCGTAAAATACATTAATTCAGATGCAATATTCTTCGTTCTTGCGTATTGTGCTGTTCAATTTGTAAAATGCATTAATTCGGATGCAATATTCTTCGTTCTTGTGTATTGTGCCGTTTAATTTGTAAAATACATTAATTCGGATGCAATATTCTTTGTTCTTGTGGTATTGTGCCGTGTAATTTATAAAATACATTAATTCGGATGCAATATTCTTCGTTCTTGCGGTACTTTGCCGTGTAATTTATAAATTCGCGCAGAAATCCACCTAATTTCACGCCAATGGGCGAATCCAGATTTAATTCAACTAGAAGCCTGCCGATATCCCTCAAATACCGAAAGGGTACGTCGTTCGGGGCGCAGGTATAAAATTCGATTGGCCTTCGGCTCAAACCCCCGCGAAGATTGTCTCGTTGCTCCTAAAGTAATGGATACGCATCAAAAACGTAATCCTTTGTAAGTATTACTTTGGACGTGGATTTATGCCGAGACATTTATATCGCCATTTGGATCTGCGTTTTCGTAGAATTCATCGCTCCGTATTGAACTTCGAAAACTGGTCTTCACTGTAGAGATCGCGAACGCTTTTTGTCAAAAGTGAGGAGACTTCTGCGCCATTTTGAAGAAAATTGAATATTTACTTTACAGGATACACGTTATTTTTTTACATCAAAATTATTATGGATAACTTTCGCTTAATTTCCTAATATAATATATTTTATATTAATATATTTGGGTATTCGGATTTTAATATATAGGATTTTGGATTTTAGTGGATTTCAATATATTTTATATTATATTACGATATTTTTCGATAATTCTCTTAATGCGTACGCGATAGATTTTTTTCAGACGGTCATAATCTTGTCTCACGTTTTTTCCCCCAAATGCATTACAATATGCGCTTCTCCTTAACGATGATATTATTCGACTTTTATTTATCCACTCTTCTCACGGCGTCTCTCGTAGGGCAAAAAATTATTTAAGCCGCGAATAAGGCCGATTTGCAAGTTTAACAATGCTTTAGCGATGGACGCGGAAATCTTGCGGGTCGATTAAGTCTAAGAAGTAACGCGGCACACCTTGGTGGATATTCGTTGGAGGCGAACATCGATTTGCATAATGTACACGTGATGCAAATTTAACTGCGCCCATGCTGCTCCATTCAGTACGAAGTAGGAATTTGTCTCTGTGCGGCTTCCCAGAATTTTCCCTGGGAATTTTCAAACGACGGGAAATTTCCAAACGCTGCAGGTCCTTAACCGTCCCTACGGGTGTTAACCGCACGAGGGATCGTCGCTTACAGTTTGTCAACCGAGATCTCGAGGGACGGCCGAGCATATTATTTTCTTCGGAATTCCACCCTTTCCTCTAACCCCCCCTAAGATGCCGGATTAAAATTTTACCTCCATACGATATTTTCCTAATCTCCACGGGCGAAAGGTATTAGCTGTTTTTTTGGGAAGCACGAAGAAGGAACCATCCAGCAATTTCTATGGTCCCCTCCTTAACCCCCAATTACGACACTCTCGTGAAATGTACCATCCCTTAATTCGAATTTATCTTAAATTCTATCCTTCGTCGTGTGCTCCTTAATCGCATTAACGATCCTTTAAGTCTTTGAGGCACAGGATTTCAGATCGGAAATAGATCCACGTTGAACAGGAATTTTATGGGGTTTTAAGCGAAAGATAATTGGTACGTTTTTATTGATAAAGCTATAACATCGTGTATAAACATAACAAAATAGTGATAACGTTAGTGCAATAAACATTCCGTTTATAACAATCGGTCGACCGGTAATTGCGCGTTGAACGTTGCCAACACGAGGAATACATTTGTAACATTCTTCGAGGACACGACCAACCGCTTTACATAAATAACGCGAAATATAAGCCTATGCACGTGCAGCTACTGCAAGATTTCGAGGTGGGCCTAAAGATGTCCCACCATGCCGTGAGATACATCGAAAAGGTGGGACACTTTTAATCCCACCGTGCCTCAAAGAGTTACACCGCGCTACTTTTCAAAAGTTTCTTCGAAAGGCACCACAAAAATATAGCCCCAAGTCGCACAAGGTTTTCTTCGAATCGTAAATTAAGTCAAAAATCTCCTTAATTATTTGAGCCTCTCTCAATATCTTCTCCAACAACCCAAGATCGCTCGATATCCTAAGGAAATCCACCATCCTTCTAAATTCCCACCCAATCTCGATGTTCGAAACTCCCAGCAGCAACGAACTATTAACGATGCTTCCAACGGGCTTTCCAGCAGTCTGGCCCAAGCGGATCGCGTGTTACACAAGCGAGCTCTCGGGCTCAACGGATTTAACGAAACATTAATAGCCGTCAGGAGCGCCGGGCTATTTTTACAAGTCGCAGTAATTCCATACGTGAATGCACCCTTACTTTCGAGGGTGGAGGAGGGGTGGGGGGAGCGCAGAAGATGGGTAACGATCAACACGTAACCGTGTTTGCGCGCGTGCGCGCCCCTCGTGACGTCACAAACGCAAACCATCTCGCGGAGCAGCCGACGGGTTTTGGACGTTATTTTGCGATACTCTCACGTTCGCGTTCGCGGCCCGTCAATCGGTATGCGCGTCAGGGCCTGTGGCAAACAACGAGGCCGGACACGCGTATTTTCGAAAAGCCACGCCAAAAATCGGCAGCCCGATAACCTCGATCTCCCGCTCCCTGATTTTTCCACGATAACACCAGGAAGATATTTTGAGCGTCGATCGAACTTCCTTCCCCCGAATTTCAGACTCTATAGGCCATGAACGATGCGGAATAATCGAGGATGTTTCGTAGCTGCTGCTGCCCGTATCCATGACTTTTTCTCAATATCGAGTGTATTATGAATGGATATCGGGGGCCTGATAAAATTCGCGGCTCGATATTGGATAGCCTTTAATGCTCTAAGCGCCACGTCCGTGGTCGACGTACGTATGTTGCTTAAATAAGCACAGTGGCTTGTTATACGTCATTTCGAACGTGATATTCTTTATTAGGAGTTTAACAGTTCGATTATTAGAAGTTAAACAGTTCGAGGATTATAAAAGTTCTGTCTGTGTATCTTATTGAAAAAGTTATTTTAACGAGTGTCCCTGGAACGACACGAAGCAAGAACGACTGGCGTTTCTTAAAGGACTTGGAGGAATATGAGGGCCGCGATAAGATCGTATTGTGGAAAGGACGCCATAGAAGTGTTATTAGTAGAAATGCTATATTCATAAATAGCACGGTTATGGTTATAGAATATTAAGAAAAATCCAGGAGGAATGCACAGGACGATCCATCAAGGGTTCATCCCGCGACAGTTCAGTTTCATTCGAGTATGCAAGACGAACCACGTTCTTTTTTTTATATTTGTTATTACACGTCAAAGTGTTTTCGAGCATAAAGGAAAACTAGATATTTTTTGTACCAGAATTCGTAACTTTACCACACTGTGAGAGGGTTAATGGAAATACGAGGAAAGCAGGCGTGACGCTCGGGTGGTTAATCGAGGTGCCGCGCTTATAAATGCATCCTCGAGACTGCACAAGGTATATAACGTATTCGCGGCGAATTATTTTTGAAAGCTCGCAGATGAGGATGAAGCCACTGGAGCCCCGTGGGAATACGTAGGCCCCCGTCTGACCTGGGGTGAAACTTAAAGCGCAGATCCGGGGGTATTGTAGGTCAGGCGGATAAAAAGGCTTAAGGACGCCGGTGAATCCTTCTGGAAATTCCTCGTGTTTGCAAAAGAGGTTAAACGGATATTCCGGAAATTGCACGATCTTAAGATTCTAAGCCTCTTAAGAAATTAAATATTAATCCTGGCCGTGGCATAAGTGGAAAACAGTCGGGGCCTCGACGATCGTACCTTCTAGTTTCCGGGGTCTGGAATAAAAATTGGAAGATCGTAGGAGACCCTTCGGATTTAGATATTCAAGTCCCAACTTGAAGTATCAACGGATTATCTACTGACTCTTATAAAGTACGCTAGACTTCTGCGTGCAATGAAAACAATCTGCACATTTAATTTGCAAATAGAGAGTAATGTTGTATATATCGATAACCCTGCTCGATGCAACGCACTTTTCTAATATCTAATCGCACGTATTGAAATGGTCATCGCGGGCATTTTCGTACACTTACGTATGGAACGACATGCACGTATGGAACACAATCTTTTTAGCCACGATTATGTGGCTCAAATAATTAAGGAGGGGAGGATAACATATTAAATAAAGATTGGGGAAAATTAAGAGATTAAGATGGTGACGAATCGTATAGAAGAAATTTTGTTATTATATTTGTTTATGGATATCGTATAAATTGTATTACTATGAAATACCACAGGTATACAACGTAATTCAGATTGAGGTATTAAGTCGGCTTTGCATATGCTCGTTAACATCGTCGACAAGTAGTTCCGGCTAAAAACTCTCAGTAGTATAAAATACCAGGGTACCCACCTGTTAAAGCTTGACTATCCAAGCAACGGTATATGATATAAACTCGAGTCATTCTTGCAGGCCTTATCGTTATCCAAAGCAGGTTCATCGAGGCCGGAGATTCAAATATCCGCCCCACTGCGCATGCGCGGAGCAGCAGAAATAATTATTGCCCAAGTGGGCGGAGAATTTTTATCGTTCGAAACTCACGAGTGGCGCGGCGAAAACGCTTAGCGTACGTTTTAATTTTCCAGACTATATTCGCGGAGACAGAGCCGTTAAGCCGGCTGGCCCCGCCTGCGAAAAACTTGCGGCCTTCGCGAAGCAGATGGTTAACTGCGCTTAAGGGAAAAACCAGCGCTGGGTAAATGCAACGAAACGGGCTTTCTTCGCTTTAACGTCGAATATCCTTGTTTGCCCGACGCGCCTTCCCCCCCACCCCTCCCCCTCGCCATTTTCACCGACTTTTCGCCAATTATCAGGCGGGAGACATAATTAGTGTTGTTCAGAAAAGGAAGAAAAAAGAAGCAGAAGGGACAAGCTCCCGCCAGAGATCCGCGGCGTTGGCAATTTCCCAGCGGTAAGTTTCTTTGGTCCACTTTATTCGGAGGAAAAATGGGGATTTCGCATTTGTCAAAGACCACCGAGAGTTTGAGGTTAGAGCGGGGTTATTATATCGCAGCCTCCAGTTCCGCTCATTAAACGCTCATGATAAGTACAGCGCGCAAAATTCCCCACACTATTTGTTCCCTTCCCCGAAATCATCGAGAATAGAAGCCACTGTTCAAGAAGGGCTTGAAATATTCACGCGCCGCTGAATATTTCCAAGGGAAGCCTGAGCTTTTATCAGCTGAACCAACGGAAGAGCGTTTATCACAGATTTAGACCGGAACTTTCAGCACCGTGTGGATTAAAAATTCCGTCCTCCCGTCTTTGTTCCCCAGCTTACACAATTCGTATTTCTTTCCGCTTTCGCCAAGGCGCGTGACGCACGCTCGATGCTGTTGAAGCCAAAAACTCGCGTATTCCTCATCCGTGTCGTACTCCTAACCTCACTTTCTCGATAGTTTCTGATGACAGCGGATAATCCTCACAGCGAGAACATCCGTACACTTATACCAATACTTCCTCCGATCTTTCCGGAGTTAAAGTTCCGTGGACGAGATCGACATTCGCGTGCGCGAGATAATTTTTGTGCACGGTTTCGTGGCTCAAATAATTAAAGGGGGATAATAAATACATCGAATGAAAAATTGAAGAAGTCTACAAATGAAGATAGACAAAAATCGTGTGTACGAAAATGGCGTAGAAAAAAATCGGACAGCACAAAAATCTGAATGGGATAACTGGATCGGGAGGATTTTGTTCAGAAAGAACGGGTATCAGTGTTAGCACGATCCATTATCGTCCCTTATTACCAACGTATTTGTCTTTGGGGCCTAATTTCTGTACAAGAATTCTGCGACGTTTACCCAAACGAGATCCTCCTCGAACCACGGAAAACAAGGATGCGAGCGATTAAGCAACAGCACGCGCACTCGATGCTCCCGATGTGAACGACGCGGTCAGCGGATGCGGCCAACCGAGACGCGACCGGCCGCAAATGCTGCGAACAGGATTGACGTGTAATTAAGGCAAGAAGTACTTAAAGAGCTTTCAAAATAATCGCGGCAAAGTGTACCGTTATTAAGGACAAACAGGGGGCAGCAGTCGAGGCCCTCTGCCCCCTGGTGGTTTTACCAGTTCTGCCTTTGAGCGACCGCATTGTGCGAGAAGGTTTCTCCATCCTGGCTTCCTTGGCCCTCCTCAAAGGAGGACATTCATTGTCGGCACATCTCTTTCGTTCTTTCCTCCTGGCCAATACTTATTCGCGATGGCGCAAGCGGCGAAACTCTTTTAGCTTGCCTCCATGGTAATTGGACACGCGCGTAATATTCTCCAAGGTGTATTAATAATGAACGCTTCACTCGCGGCCGCTGGATTTCTCCCTGTGCTTTGCATCCTTCCTCGAGCTCCAGGTCCACTGCTCGCTCTCTCGCTATTTTAAATAATATTACGCGAAGTGCGGGGGGAAGAGGAGAGGCCGCGTATTTCGAGGTAAATATGCGACGCGTAATCTCGAGTGGACGCGACTGATATTTCCATGGATGATCGTTGAGTCCATTACGTATGGTGTTTAGATAGATGACTTGTGAATCGAATGTGGACTTCGCGCAAGGTGGACACAGTGCTGCTGTTATAAGTAGAAGGAAAAAATTGTTCCTTCGTAGCGCCAGCTTGCGTATTGTACAGAGAATACTATAAACGCTGGTCCTTCCTTGCTGGTCCATTCGGAATTATTTTTAAAATATAAAAGCATATTCAGGGTTTAACTGGTCGATTGCCAGGGTAGTTTTCAGAATTTCGGTGTAGAGAGACCATTTAATTTAATCATGTTATGCTATTAAAAATATTGTTCTCCTATTAATAATACTGTTCTCCTCCATGAGGCTGTCTATTCATAGCCCGATTCATAGCCTGGGGCCATCATTCATTGATGCACCACGAATTTCACGGTAGCTGCACAAATATGGCAAGTAAATAAACTACGAGTTGTCTCGCTGTTGGCAGCCAACGTGTTAAATCAAAATGGAGCGTCCTCCGCAATTTCTCTACGAGATCGTAGAGAAATATATTACTTTCAACAGGATTCACATTCCAGTCGAAACTCCGTTTTAGTACACATATCTACGCTTATCTCGAGACGAAGGATAATTAAATCCTCCAATTTCGTGGACAAACTTTCTAATAAGACTACGTAGAAAAGCAAAAAAACTATACATCCTAGACACAAGCGCGTCGAAAGACAGAGGAGAACCAATCTTTGAAATGCCTTTCTCGTCCTTAGGAGCCGTTAAAAAATAGGTGCTCTCGTTAACGGCCGTTAATGGTCACCATAGAGCGGATAGACGGCGCTAATTGCGAGCGACCGCACTCGATACTCTTCTATTGCCAGTTTTAGCCGAGCCGCGAAATAAGAAACCGCGCTCTCGTGTAACGAGCGGCCGTTACACGGGAGCTATGTGAAATTAGCGGTGGGGCGCGACTAAAAAAACACGGCGGAGGTTCCTCCCGCTCATTATCCAGGCGCAATTAGCGGCACCGCGGCCCGATATTATTTTCGAGTGATTTACAGGCCTCGAACGTCGGCCAGAGCGGGATATTCCACGGAGAGGGAGTTCACGTTCCTTAATATCCGACATTTTTGAGGACGCATCGAAATTCGATGAAATTTCTCCGCGTTATACGTTAATAAGGCAAAGGTACCGTTAGTTGGTCGGTTAAGAGAGATTTTACACGTGAAGAACGAGTATCTAATGGTTCTGCTATTCCATAGTGAGAGTCTATACCTTTACACCTTCTAGATTATGTAATAAGATCAACTTTGGAAAAAAATGGTTACAACAATTTTTAAAACATTTAAAACATCGGTTATTGATTGAGAAGTGGACTCCTCTTATTAATGAAGATATTAGTAATTGATCCTCTGTTCGTTAGTCGTCGATCGATTATACTAGAAGTGGATTTAAAACGATAATGTTGGCAATCGTTTTCATCAGAGGCTTTGCCCGTACCATATTAAAAGCTAGAATATTTCTATTTATTTTTACGCGATAAAGTTTCGGATAAAAGTTATATCAAGCTTCTTAATTCCTAGGCGAATTTTTTTTGCCTCGACTTATAAGCCTAATCTATTGAATATCGTAGTCTTTATCCATTACTCGTCTTCTACTTGTATGCATAATTCGATAAAATCACGCGAAACAAATACATCGCGTGCCCCTTATTTCCTCAACAAAACGGAAGAAACTTTTGTCACAACCCAAGTGCATCTACATAATTTTATTTCAAACGCGAACACTGTGTCGTAGCCTTTCGACGGGTCAATGATATTAACAGGGAGGAAAGGAGCGCAGAAGTTTTCAAACTAACCGGAAGTTGCGCCACTTCCAGCAATAAATTCTAACCGAGGCTCCGTTAAAACGAGAAACAAAGGAAGGGGGGCCAAGAGTTTATCCTGTCCGATAAATCCGTCCTAAATGCAACGTGGACGCGGGTTATTTTGCGACAATTAAGAAGTTTCGCCGCCAGAAATGAGAGCCCCGTTCCACCTCGCTGAAAGCCGACGGGATGATGTGGATCAGGGGGCGAGGGACTTGGTATTCTGGCATAATACCCAGGAATAGAGCTAGTAACTTCGTAATCAGGGGGACATTCAATCGGGTGGATTCTGGTCTTAATACCGCATCGTTATTCGACCAGACCGATATATTATGACTGATACTTCGTGGGCCGATATATAATGGAATGGACGATGTAATGAAATATTACAGAGCTATATCTCCATGCTTTATATCCGCACAGGCCGAAAATCTAAGGATGATGTACTGGCGTGTCTTCCTCTTTTTTCTTCGCTTCTTTCATTTTCTGTCGATTTAACCTAAGCTTATAATTTCTGTCGATTTCGAATAGTTTCCAGGCCTCGACTTCTTGAGCATTGGTCTCCTTAAAGTTAAAACCTGCCTCGTTAAGGGACTACGTCCCGAAGCAAAGCTAATTTACTTTGCATCGTCAAATGCAAAATTGTGATCGCGCATAAGCCACGTAATCAGCCGAGAACCAAGTGAAGTTTGCACAAAGCACGAAACACCGGTATCTCTTTATCATCTCATTTAATTTCCCTTGGAAGGTGGAAACCTCGTTTCCCCGTCCTCGCTGTTTAACCGGGGAGTTTTTATTTTGGGCCGCGAGAAACTAAGCGAATATCGCTCAAGTTTTTGCTTTTTTATTCAACCCTCTGAGCGCAGAAGGCGTCAAGAATACATCGACTTATATTGCGTGTATATTATATCCTCTATATAAGACAAATATTATGCTGTAAAAAGTCTCGATTTCTAGAATTTAATATTCAAATAAGACAAGGAACCGTCCTTGTCTTATTTTCACGTATCAGTATTTATCGCATCGACAGGCACCATTGAAATAATCTCCGATTACCCTTTCGTTTTAATAATTTCATTTTAATACGATAGTATAAAAAATCGAACAAACCATGAAAAGAATTACATAACATACCTCTGCGTATAATAACTATAAATAAGTAAATATTCGAAGAAAGAAGAACAGTAAGAATATTAATACTTCATTTACGCGTGCTAAATTTCAAAACAAGTATCGATACTTAATAACCCCTAGTCCGCGCCATAAGTCACACCGATGGTTTATACTGAGCCCCTCTATGCGCCCATAGCGGTTAAAGGATTTTAAGATTTCACGTTGGAGCGGCGAAATCCGAAAGAAACCGCGGTCGCGGATGGGTTAAGGTAAATTCTTAATTGCACCCTGAACCCTCGGGGTGGATTCGCCCCCCTCCCTGGTGGCGCGCCTCAAGATTGCGTGGCGCATCAAACGAGACCGATCTCGCGTCGAGGTAAACACCTTTTTCCGCTCGACCGCCTAATCTCTCCCCTCCTTGTTAATGTTAATATTTTTCTCATTTCGCCCAGGGATGACTCGTCGTTTCTCAATCTACGCGACCGCAAATACACTTTTCCTTCACTCCTCTTGGCCCTCCTTCTCCATCCCTCTCTCTCTAGTCTCGTCTTTCGCGTCTCGACAGTTCGAGGAGAAGGACGATGGAAAAGTCGTCCGCCTCGTTTTCCTCATATAGCCTTGGAAAGTGGGTAATCGCGAATTTGGAAATAGACGAGGGTTTATTCGGAGGGGATGAGTCACTGTACAGTGGAATAAATAGTGATAATGCCAGCTGTATGATTTATAATTCGACTCCTCCATTTGCTCCTCTCCTCGAGGAAGAGGCGCTTTATTTTCATGCCGTCGAGTAAACGAGCGCGTGAGGAAGAAACTCGAGTGGACTCTAAGTTCGTGGGCTCGTATAATTCCCGTGTTTCTCTTTCGAGCACTCCACGACCTAATTGTCGGCGAATTCTTTTATCTAGATTTCATTTCGGGGCAATTACCGTCCTCCCTGGGGCATCTCCTTTGGCTCGCCCAGGGATACTCGCATGTCGGACCGATTCGCCTCGGGGCGTTCAACAAGAACGAATTTCTAGCCGTCGCCGAGTAGACATTCCGTGTGACAAGTTGGCTACCTCCAAGTGCCCTTTGCCTATCTATCAGTGAGCAGGGAGTGTACGAATGTCAACAAGCCTTGCCCACTGGAGCAAACACCGTTCAAGGCTTTGCCTTGCTTTGCCTTGTTCCAGCTTCTGAGCTTCCAGTTTCAGCCTGTGTGTGATTGGAGACCCGTTAACACCACTGTCCGACACGGCCAATGCACCGCTGGTATCATCAAAGTTCGAATATTAACCGTCCAAAGCCGTCGATCGTGTCCGAATTTCGAGGACAAAGTCTCCAAAGTCTCCAAAGTAGTCGGTACTTCTCGGGATATAGTTTTCTGGTATTTTGGAAACGCACAGAGCGTGTATCTTGATTTAGTCTAATCTGGAGAGTCTCGTTTATTTGGATCCCTCTATTGGTAGCTGAAGTTCGTATGGATTGTTGCGGACAGACGAGTAAACTCTGGTGTTCATCGTTTTATCCTTGATGTTGAATCTGTCGTTGAATGATTATATGTCTTTGAATTATATATGTGTCTTTTGTCTGGTTACTTTGGAAGGATCGTATAGGGTGGGCCATTTAAAAGTTTGTCTTTAAAAAAGCTATTAAATGAATCTACATCGATGTTTAAAACAAAATTTTTTTATCGCGAAGGTTGGAGTCTCCGATTTAAGAATTTTCAGACCGACCAGCTGTTCGTATTTCAAGCAAATCGATGTCACACCAGTGTTGGCATATCCTATAATTTAAAAACAAACCAGTGGATGGCCCACCCTATATATGCCGATTGAGGCCTCGGACGATGAGAGCAGAGGATTTTTGGTACGAAACAAAAGAGCGCGTTGTTCGACGCGCGCGAAATCTGCTGGCAATTATGAGAAAAATTAATGCGATCGTTGCCATGGCTGTTATCGCGTCGCACGGAAAGTCGCGATTTTGGTTAACTCCCATCGAATAAAACTTTATTCGCCAATCCGGAATAATCGTTGTGTTTCGACCGAGCGGCGCTCGCGCATCGCGAGTTAACGTTCCACTCGAGTAACCATATTGAATAATCGCAGTTCCGCCAACAATTACCCTGCGGTTTTGCGTGCTTCCGCGGAATTATTACGGACGTCATTTTCGACGGCCCCGATCGTCCTCGGAGGGTTGCGCCAATCAAAATTGCATTTTCATCGAACATTGAATCGTATATAATTAAATCCAGCCGCCGAGTGTCATAAAAAGTCGCCCATCGACGTCGACGGATTCCGCGGTTACGCGCGATTCAGGCGCAGAATTGTGAGGTGTGTAGCAAAATAAGCAAAGTTCTAGTTTTTTCGATTAAATTTGATTTATCAATCTATATCAATGTTGTCTTCGAAATAATCTCCGTTAGATATTATACGCTTATTCCAGCGCTTTCTCGAATCTCCAAAATATCTCTGGGACTCGATCTTCAAAATGGCGATTTTTTATTTAGTTACTTATTTTGTTTTTTTAATTTATTTTTTGGCATCGACTGCTAAGGTCATCTGGCCTACTGTTTAAGGTGGACACATACATATCGCATAGAAAAACCAGAGCTGATGCCAGCATAGCTCTCAAAATGGCGATTAGCTCTCTCAATATTGATCTCGAGCTAAAAATCACGCGAATTGGACTAATAGGACCCGCAGAAGTTACAGGAATTCCTGCTCGAAGGGAGCTCGTGCATCACGAGAAATCTTGCCTTGTGTGGATTTATGCGCGGCCAGCCTCGATTTTTACGTATAAATATCTGGCGCGGCACGACAAGCATCCGAGCTTGCGCACAAAAGGCGGCCATCCTCTTCCTTTTTGCGCGCGGCCGTTTTCCAGGAAGGCCGGAAAGAAGATGTCGTGCGAGACGGTCGTGCGGTGCGCGTAGCACAGTAGCGCCGTGCGGAAAATATTTATTGGTCCGCAACGGGTTTAGCATCATGGCGAACGGCAGTGTCGTCTTTGTCCCGTTTTATTTATCGCCTCGCAAGCCGGGGAATGCCGGATGCCGATAAGAATTTATCGTACGAGCCACCCTCGCTATTTTCCCTGATAATTTCTTCCGTCGAAAAACTCCGATCGATGCTCCCCCGCACTCTCGATCCCTCGCTCGAGAATCTTGGAAACTTCGCGTCTCGCGAAAAAGCAGTGCGTTTCTATTACTTCCCTTGCCTATATGGACCGTCTATTTTGAAAGTGGTGTAAGTCGATTTAAAGAAAAAATGAGACATCGCGTGATTTATGTTCAATTTAGTGTAAAATTTTTGTTTATAATTAGTTACCTTAAAATACCAACCTTAAAAATACCTTAAATACCTTAAAAAATGCCAACGCTTTGTTCAATTTAGTATTGGCGGATAAAAGAAATTGCGTAGTCATCGATTATAAAGGGGTGTAAATGCAATTTCGATAGACAGGTGGTAAGATCAGTGACTACTGCTTTTTACATTTGTACGATATACAAGTAGAAACATTACCACACTCGGTAATATTAATCGATATCTTTCGATCGACAAATATTCTAACCTTTGATTTTCTCGAAACGAGAGAAAATAGACTTACGCGACTTTCAAAATAAACGGTCCATATATCGTATAATAAATTTTACTCGTCTTTGCCTCTTCTCTTGTTTATCTCGAGCTTACTTTTAATTTATGTACTTTCTTATCATCATCAGCTTTGCTGCTCTGTTAATTGCTTCGATCAGTGTTCATGCGTATTCAGCAACGTGCGCTTGTGAGATGTAAGAATCACTGTGGAAGAATAGCCGGGTTAAGCGCGTATCGCATACGTGTTTGGCTTCCAGGCCAAAAACCTTGATCGGCGCTCAGATTACAGGCCGGACGAGTTTCCGCTCGTAGAATCTGCGCCTCGCTATTTTTCCCCGCGTGTTTCGCGCAGCGCACCATTTTTTTGATCGGCCCACTGGCCATTGATCGCGAGCGGATAACGCAATCGCTCCCAGAGGATCGATCGATCACCGACGCGCTCGGCGTGGCAATTACGACCAAACGCGGGGAGCAGCTTTTAAATAAATCGCAACGATTTTCAGACGTGTAAACGTAATATTACCAGCGCGCCCTCGAATACGTCCGCGATGTATCCATCCTGGTCCATTGATCATCCGTTTATCCATCCTAGTCCGAATCTGGAATGACCACTGACCTCGACAAGGATTGCGATGGGATTTCGCGAAAGATATACGCGTGTTTAACACTATTCCTACCAGCCATTTTCCAGACAGATTTAAGTGTACTAAATATATCCTTAAAGAAAAAGAGGACGAAGGAAAAATGTAGATATATTGATTTATCGATCCGTACGCCGCGAGAAAATCGTGAAAAATCTCAGAAGTGGTCGCGCCTCAAAGTTCTACGATTTTTCAAAGAAATCACTGACTGCTCGTGGTGGGAATAGTGTTAAAGAATAATGGGATTTTTCGTGTTCTTGAAAGTATTTTATTTATTGGTTTACATTGATGTTATCTCTTTCGAAATAGTCTCCATTGGATATTACGCGATTACTCCAGCGCTTCTTCCAATTCTCGAAACACTTCTCGATGTCGATCTTTGGGACAGTATTTCGCTTTCAGCGATGCGCTTTTAATCTCATCTACGCTCCCAAAAAAGATCGCCTTTTAAGCTTCTTTTTACTTTTGAGAACAGAAAAATGACAAATGACAAATTAAATGTGCGATATAGCTAACAATATACGGATACTTTTTAGTCACGTTTGCTAATGCAACGATGAAAACATCGCACGAATCCTACGAATATAACCTGCGAGATCGCAAGATTCCCGTTACTTTTTGAACACACCTCGTAAATCCCTATTTCGAGCGAAGCGCGTTTATAATTATGACAATGTTGACAATGATTATGCGCGGAATTCGAGTCGATGTTGTTAATTGAATACGGGCCAGGATGTTGTTTGTTTACAGGCCCGGGAGGCATAAAATTTTCACGACGATCCCTGACATTATTAAACCGTCATCGTTGCATAATTATTCACAATTTCCGCTTATCCTGCATAAGCCGCACGATGAAAATATTGATTTGCCAGTAATTGCCAGCGCTGATATATGAAACCAACCGTGCAGAAGGGAAGGGAGCGTGGATCACAACAGGACGCTCCGTCGTTTGCAAAACGATATCGCATTTTAGATTTTGGGCGCATCGATTTGTTCGAAGATGAACTCAAAATTCTTGCGTAATCAGCTAAAAATCGAAGTAATAAGAATAATCACGAAGGCGGACATGAATGTCGTTATAATATAATAAGACAATATAAGATAATCATTATCTTGAGATACACCTATATTCCAAATCTATACTCCAGATAGTAGTTGTAATTTTGTATCAATCAAATAAAAGAGTTAACGACGTATGTCGATGCACATGAGATATATTCCAGATCTCTATATTCCAAAATAGAGCTTCTTTAATAGTTAAAGTACCTTCTCTAGAATAGAAATGCAATTTCTCTCGCGAAAATCGCACCAACAACCGTATTGTTATATTCTCATAAAGTGAGTATCATAAATTTTCACCTTCAGCTCGTATTATTTTCCAAGAAAAAATCGCTGGATGTTTCAAACGTCGTGAAACAGCGGCACGAGCGATCTTCGTATTCGTGGTCGTGCTCGAAGGATCGAATTGCGAGCCGCGAGAAACCGATGCGCTCTCCGATATTTCTAAAGCTGCATCGCGTTGCACGAGGATTTCGAGTCACGGGCCTCGATCCTCGATGATCCCTCCGTGATTTCAAATGGCGAATGATCGGGGAAGTGCGCCCGAGACAAATATATATATCCTTCCTCCGTGGCAGATTTAATGGCACCGAGCAGAGAGGCGTTTCGTCGCAATGCGTACGGCGTTAAATTTTCTCCGCTAACAAATTCCTCCGTCGTTTCTCGTTGATGTGTGGGGGGAAGGCGGCTGGAACGATTCCTTTTGGCCGGAGTGCGATATTCCTCTGCGTTCTGCCTCGATTCTCCCCTTTCTCCTTTGGAAACGCGATGTACGCATGGATTTCTTTTATTCGTCGCTTGTTCCCGCGGTTGCTCGTTTATTTTGTATACACGTATGTGAAAATAAATAAATAAGCGCGTATATAAAAAGGTGTGCACCTAAAGAAACGACTAATTTTGATATTCGTCTGATGCATATTTGTATTTTAGAGAAACGTGATCAGTCGTTTCGTTTAGGTACGTACCTTTTTATATACGTGTGTGTGTGTGTGTGTGTATTTTAGAGAAACGTGATTAGTCGTTTTGTTTAGACGCTTACATTCGCAAAGTGACCTGCTAATATATATTATCTTAATAACCAAGTGAGCAGTTGTTTCAGCTTATTCATTTCTTCTTTATAAATTCTACTTTACGCTTTCATCGCGAAAAATGTAATGGGATAACGTGCGCACGGGGTGTAGCCCGAATCAATTTCTCGAATTATTCCACAAAGGCCCTTCGTCGCCAGACGTTTTATACCTCGAGAATCCTCTCGCGCGACGTATCCGCAAGGGAGACTCTTATCCAACGATGCTCGGCTTCGAAGCTTGACCATCTCTCGATGCAGAGCGACCCATCTCCTCGATGTAAGAACGGATTGACTTAGAGTCGTGGGTTTTGAGGGAAGGGCATTTACGCAAGCGCGATTCGCGTGGTGCCTCTTCGAACCCTCGGTTTCTTCCAGTAACGAACGCGTGGGAGTTACTGGCTTCGTTCGACCGGCAGATAATTCTCATCACTTGCAGCATCACCATGTAAATGTCACTCGATCGTGTAAAGATCACGCTCAGCCATTCCCGTCAAAGCGGAGCTTTGAAAGGAGGAAAGGGCGAGTGGTTATTCCCTTCCACCTTCGCGACGTAAAGGTTAAAGAGACGCACAAAGGACAGATGCAAATTCCCCCTGGCCGATTTGCAAGTGAAATGCGAATCTAGCCCTGGCGTTGGTAGCGTGAAAAAAGTTGTTAGCTGGAAACCTCGGAACGCGGTGTCAAAACAGTTACACTGCTCCAATCCAAGTTTAACGCCATTCCGAGTTAATGATATTAATAACGTCGCGCTGCGCGACTTTGAAACTTTGGCTAACCGCGACGAAGATCGTATTTATGCTCGTCCTCCGCTTCATCGATCGCAGAAGCCTGAGAGGAGCCGCGATTATTTACTCGAAGGTACACGCCTGTCGAACCTTAATCGCGACTACTTAGGTACATAAATTTCTATAAACATACTCCGTAAAATTCCATATACGATTAACAAGATACAATATAGCCTTTGTGTGCTCTACAATCGAGCAGGAGTCAATCGAATTCTTATGTACTTTATGTACGAGTACTTTATTATATATCTCCTTTCCTCCTCCGTAAAAGCCCCTTTTCGCATACAACCCCTTCAAAGCCGCGAAACAAAAACCGTAGATCGCTAACAAGTATTACAACATAACCCAAGACAGTAATCCCGTTTACCTTGCCTCATCAACAATACACTTTCACTCATCGCGTGTCCCTTCCCGTCCCACGACTCGTCCTCCATATCCATCGCGCAATTAGCGCCAGGCTCCTTAAAAATCTTCCGGCGTGCAAATCCCCTTTACGGAGATCCTCGCAAGGCCACGATAGCCATGATATCGGGTTGACGCGCGGAATACAAAATTCCAGGCTATCCGGGGCTTTCTCAACAAATCCCAGCGTCTCGTCGAGCGCTCAGACACACCGACTTGACGCCCGATTCCCTTCTTGGGTAATCCTGGAGAATGTTGGACGACGCGTGTACCGAGCCCGTGTATCCTCTTCCTCGAACGAGGAACGCCCAGGTCGTGTGGAAGGGCGAAGTCGGCTGTCGCTTCCACCTTCGAGCGCGGAAAGTTAGGGGACGAAAGAACCCTGGAAAGGGTGGCTGGTGAGGGGGGTGGGAGAGGGGGGCGAGGAAGAGCACAGCAAAGCGTAGGAGGCCGAATGGCGCTTGAGTGGATGCTGGTTCTTCCCTGCGGGCCGATATCGACCCAGGCACAACCGACCAATGCTAAAGGAAAGCTAAGGTCGCGGTTACGACCATCTGGAAGCGTAGACGCTGTTGGGCCGCTCGTAACTTTCGAGGGCTCCCCGTGTCTTCTCGAAGCTCATCGGCTTTCCTCCGACGATTTTCGAACGCCCAAACCCTCGATCTCGATCTACATTCCCCCCCGCTCGTCTCATTTCTTTTCCTTCTCCTCTTTTACATCGATCACAGAGCGACGATGCTCGCCATTTCCGACGTCGACGACTGTGGCGGATAGAATTTCTGACATCGCTTCTTCGTGGTGTGTCTTTTTTTATCTCCTTGATGCTAGTGCGCTGGTGGATGGGAATATGATGTTTGAGCTGATCGTTTGGAGGAATGAAGGGGTGGGAGGAGGATTCGAATTTGTCCTTGTAAAGTACGTGCAAGTGATAAAGCGTGTTTAGTTTAAGGTTGCGGTTTATCTGCGTAGGAGAGTGTAGTTTCATCTTGGAACTGGAGATGTTTTAAAGAAAGCTTTGCTCGATGTGTCTCGCGTACTCATCGTATTGGGTATTGTGGTTAATAATATGGTTATGGATAATTGAGTTTGGCGAGCAGGTGCGAAGCTTGGATGAATTCTCGCGCTTGGAACACGCGTCATTAGGCAACCGTGGTTACTTAACTCTAAGAGAGTCTCCTCGACACCTCTGCGGCGATAAAATACGCCATTCGCGCTGGCTCGTCTCGTTCTCTAGACATTCCTTATCGGCTAAAAATAATCGCGGCGTGTCACGTTATTTTTAACCGAATCCCACGTAATCGATAGGTATGTGTGGTTCGAGGATGTCACCTTATGAAGAAATAAACTTCACCCGATGAATTATCAGTTTTTATCCGGCCATTTATAGCCCGACGTGGGGTTCCTCGGGGATTTTTTTAAATAGCACCGCTGCCAATCCATAGAATTCCCTTGAATCCTCGATGCGGATCATTTTCATTACCCTGGACACTTCGTGCAGTTTCGGCCAAAAAAACATTTATCGCTCTTTCAATAAATCTCGATCAATAGGATGCGCTTCCTGGTGAATCGAGGAGAATTTCACGCGTGTACAGGGTTCTGTGAAATTAACCAAACGCGCTCCGTGGTTCGTACGTCATGCGAGTTGAGCGAAGGAGCGAGGGGAAAATGTAATCTCAATAAAGTCAGAGCCTTTATTATCAGGGTAAATTCGAGGGGTCGAGTCTTTTAAATTTCAGCCACGACGGAGGAGTAGCTGAAAAGTAGGTTCTTGGTTAGTAGCCGGTAAAAGCCCAGAAGGAAGCGTTTAATTCCTTCCAGGTTCGTTCCCTCGTCGGCGTCATATGAGAACGAATGGGCCTCGTATAATCTCCATTCCTCTCCTCGTTTAAACGAGGCCCCATTCGGGAGAAGCATATCTTTTACGCGATATTGTTCGCCTTCCTCAACCCGGACTTTCACTCTTCACGCACTCCTGTCCTCGAGAAATCCTTTGTCGCGCATTTTACGCGCAGAGCAGAGGATCGACGAGGCGCGAAAATAATGTCCCGCTCGGCGAAAGCTGTTCGACGCCTCCCGCCGAATAAACACGAATAAACACGAGTAAACACGATCGAATAAATACAAATGGCCGTTATGTAAGAGTCGTTTCCAAGGGCAATTTCGGACATGTAATTCGCCACGTTTGCCCCTGCTTTCCCTCCCGACAGCCCACGTTTCATTACAACGCAATAAAGCACTCTGGCAATCGGATACTCGGCCCTGGACCCGTCGTTGGGGGGGTGCCACGACAATTTGGTTCTCGAAAGGGTAAGAGGGTGATTTCCTTACGCGCAACGAGACGCTCGAACGGCCCCGAATTAAACGACATTGGCGGCTGTATTACGAGAGATGGATAAATATCAACTCAACCAAACGATCGAATGCACAGAACTGCGGCGCCTGAGATTTCTGGATTTATTTTGATCCCCTTATAAATCCTTCCCACTTGGAAGAGGCGCGTGATAATATATCCGTGAATTAATCGAACTGCAAAGCGTAAGTACGCAATTTGTGGTATTCTTGGTTACGATCATCAGCTTCAAGCTGAAGTATTAGAATGAGTGCTTCAAATGGCTTGCGAATGGAGACTGTAAAAATTACTTTACAATGAAATCCTACGAAAGATGAAGAAGATGAAGGACAATTTGTTGCGCGGAACAAAGTATCTTTATTCGACGATATATCACAAGTAATAACTGTCGAACAGGATCATAGTCTCGACATTTCGACTACCTGGACATGTCTCAAAAGTATCCAGCAGTGAAATCCGCAATTACTTGGCCGCCAACGTAATATCAGTAACGGTCGAAACATCCGCGAATCTCTCGGTGGGGACTAATGAACCGTTTCAGAAGACATAAAAAGGAAGTGGGGGGGGGGGGGGTGGAGGGCGAAAGGGTTGACAAAGCGTAGCGACGGGACCATAAAACCGCTTTAAAAATAGAAGGAACAAGGTCAGTACGTACACCGGAGGTATCTCGTGCCACGGAGATCTCCGGAAGCGGAGGAAGGCCGCGCACCACCCTATTTCGAGCGTCGCCTTTACTACCCCTTTCGATTTCACGAAGGCACGATTTATACGCCGTGCCAGCCGACAATCGATACCTTCTCCCTCGCCATCGTCGATCGAACTCGTCCTTTTTCTTTTCTTCCATCGCCGCAAGACGATTTCAGGATTGCCGGTGGAACTTCGAATGTTTAATGGGATCATCCATGAATCTGTATAATACCAAGCTTAAAGGATTTTGGGACAATTTTTAAGGATCTTGACTCTTGCTCAAAGGCTTTTGACGGTCGCTTTTGATTCAAAGCAGAATTTAGAAGATTATTTATTCGATGAAAATCTGAAGTTAGATAGAGTATCTTTCTTGTAGTCCTGTTGAAGAAATCTTTAATTATAGAAACGAGGATTTCCAGGAAAACGCGTTGGATCAGTGGCGGTCGATTTTCTTTGATACGGGTTTTCCTAAAAGCAAGCCAAGGAGGATTTTGATATTAGAAAGCAAATGCAAATCTCGGAAGGTTGCGTTCTCGCGAAACTCCCTCGCCGTCTTTTTAAAAGAAATCCTCGCAAACGAGCCGAGCGCGAGGCGCTTTCGAAGTTCGACCGGCCGTTTGAGGATCCAAAATGATCGTCGCTCTTTCAGCTTCTTTCCTTCTTCCTCTTACCCTCGTACTTTCGCGAAAACTTTGCGGTACGGCCGATCCTTCGACCGAGTTATTTATTCGAGATATTCCAGGAGGTCGTTTTACTTCGCCGGAGAGAAAAGTTAGCCCGCATTCCTGGAATGCATCGAGGAGGATTTTTACGTTCGTTAGCATCTGCGAATCGTCTGTATTCAGTTCCTTCCATCCCGTTATAACTTTCTCTTGGCTGTCTGGCTCTTCTGGACGATCCTCGGGACAGGAGTTGAGGAGTAGTTGGAATGGGGATAACGCGGTTAAAATCGCGAATGGATCGTTCACCGCGATAGTGGCCAACATATCCTAACCCACCGTGACTTCCAGGTAATGGTCCATTTACACGCTTCACCGAGCGCCAAATGTTATTTTCTATCAAACTACCGCATTACGTTCCCCTTTTCTATCGCAAATGGATCCGAAGAGTTTGTTTAAAAAAAACTACTTAAATATTTTTTATGTCTGATTTTATATTTTTTTTATCGCATTTATTTTTTTCTCGCGGTAAATTATTATAATTTTTTTTTTTTTCATATTAGATAGATAAATGTTTATTTGAGCTTGTTACCAATTGATATATTTTAACTGTAATTTGAACATTATTCTATAAGGTATATACATATATAAATATATACAATATAAAGTAAACATTTATCTATCTAATATGAGAAAAAAAATGATAATACATAAACAAAGAATATGAAGATGTGAAGTGTCACGATGTGCACCATTTCTGTATTTTTCTTCCCCAGTAGAATCAAGAAGATCTAATATTCCAGGTTCAGTGTAGTTTAAATAAACCTTTTTCCAAGAAACAGTACAGAATAATCCCAAACTATAAACGAGTATCTCGAACATAAACACGTGTGCCTGTAGTCGAAAGCGCGGTTTAATCTCGAGATACTTCGTAGATCTCGATCTCACGAACGACGTATCAGCTTTCTTCTACTCCTGGTGGCGATGTAAACGAAACGTGCGAATCTCATTCCAGGAATCGATCTCTCTCTCTCTCTCTCTCTCTCTGTCTTGAGTCCTTGCTTTTTCTCTCCTTCCCTCCTCCTCCTCCTCCTCCTGTCTCCTTCTCGTTCCTCCCTCTACCTTCCTTTGCCAAGCAACAATGCGACGCTATAAGGATTTTTCACCGCGGCCTCGTTTGTTTCACGGCCACCGAGACTTTGTTCCGGCGAAGTTGACAAATTCGATACTTTCGCCGGTAACAAAGACGGCGGCGATCGGGGAAACTTCGTTGATTTATTACGGAGAATTTTGTCGGTAGGAGGGAAAGGAAGAAGGAGGGGGGGGGGGCAATCTTTTTGCGGGCTAAAAAAATTACGGCTAATGCCGCGGATAAGCGAGTCCAAAGGAAAGTCCACGTCTTTGCATGCGATCGTGGGTTTTGATCGAGTGCGAACTTTGAAAGTCGCGCCGTGGTAAAGGATTAGAATGCATCGTCCTCTCAAAGCGAGTTCCAGTCGTAAAGTACTGGTTGAAAAATAATCGTCTATAGACGTTTGAGCCGTTCAGTGCACACATCGATTAACTACCATAAAACAAAAAGTTGAGAAACGCGATGAAACAGTGTATATTGTGTTTTAAAATTCCTGCTATAATATAAATTCAAATATATAACGTAGAATGCATAAATACGGATATAGCTTTCATCCAACGGCATATAAGATTAATAAGAAAGGATAGCCAATAAAAATCAAAATGGCTTCTGACATAAATTACTTATTATTCGATGGCCAAAAAAATTTCGCCGTTGAATGGTGTTGATCTTTATTATTCAGGGAAGTTATTATCAATATAAAAAGTTACGACTATACCGAGTGCCTTGACGCTTAAATTTAAGATTTTTCAAAGCGTGGAGTTAATCGATGTGTGCATTGAACGACTCGTTTATCGACGAACGAAACTATAAATGTACGTGAATTCTTCCATTGACTTTCTTTGGTAAAACTCGAGTTTCTTGCAGAAAGAACCTTTCGATCTCAAAGCGTTAACCTCATGTTTCTCCCATTTATCCTGTAATATCTCCCATCCTTACAAAAAAAATGAATTCAAGAAATAAACGAAAGAAAACTCCAGCTTCCTGTTCGATCGTGAAAATCGAAAATCCAACAGACGTTCAAATCTCGAAGTAAGTCCATCGTACGAGCCTAGTCCCCGCGAAACTCTCGTATTTGTGTTACAAGCCACAGTTTTCTCCCTCTTTCGCGTCCCCAAGCCGGCCGTTTGGTCGTTCTCCCCCTTCGACGTTGCTGGCACACCTCCCACGCTGATCTCCCCGCAGAAAGAAACCCCGATGGTCGATGCTGTCGTGCGGGAACACACTCCACGCAAGCGTCACGAGTTCCTGTTGTCCGCAAGAAATTTTAGCCTCCTCCTCCCCGTCGAATAATATCTCCGCCATTCCATAAGCACCTCGCTGTTTGTCAAAAGATTCGAAGGAACAAGGAAAAGTATCGTAGACCTGTATTGGAATTAAACAGATTTTCTGGGCCGTGGAATCTGTTATCTCGTTGTTTGTCGGAAGCTTCTGAGGGTTGGATAGAAGTTTCCATGGATTTTCTTGGGAATGAAGAAACTGCTTATCCTAAATTCTAAGGGATAGAAATATTTTTGTAGATCCTTTCTGAAATGAGAAAGCATCGCGAAATCGTATCCGTGGTGACATTGAAAATAGTTTGGTTGAGTTTCTGGGCACTAGACGTTTCCTGAGTCGATTATCTATCCTGCATGATGTTTCTAGGCTTATATAAGAATCATGAGGGAGAAGATGGAGGAAGACAATACGCCAGGCGACGATGCAGAATGCTGCGTTAACAACCCTCGATCCGCAACAGCGATCGGCTTTCGAGTCACGCGTTTATCTCTGCGTACAATTTGCATTCCGGCCACGGGCTCTTATGAATTTTCAATTTGCCTCGAATGAGGAATATCGCGTACAAATAATCCGGGAGGTAGGAAGGAAGGAGGGCCGCAGAATCGTGGTTGGGAAAGTGATGTCAGCCGACTTCCTTATCGATCCGCATGATCGATCATCGATGCGATATATTTTTTCAATGCGACATTTTTTTTTGCAAAGAGTAAGATCGAGAGGTTTTTTTTCGATTTTTTCACTAACGATTTGTACCGACGAGTAAAGGTACTTTATTGATATTACTAAGATACAGATCGTATAGTGTTATACTTTACTGTGTTATTTTATTTTTATTTTTGCTTTCAACTTTATTTAGTGTTATACTTAATGCGTTATTTTATTTTTATTTTTGTTTTCAACTTTATTTAGTGTTATACTTAATGCGTTATTTTATTTTTATTTTTGTTTTCAACTTTATTTAGTGTTATATTTAATGTGTTATTTTATTTTTATTTTTGTCTTTAACTTTATTAATTAGTGTTATATTTTACATACTTTACGCTGACTCTGGCTCTTGTGACTCTGCATCACTCGCTGTCACTCTCTACTCCGCTCTCCGTGACTCTCTGTCCTTATCCACGCTACGCCCTTCATCCTCAAGGTCACTCCAGGCACCCCCCTTTCACCGCCACACATCCACACAGCGCCATCCTCCACGTGCATTCCTCAAAGCCATGCGTCACCCAAAACTAAACCGCGCACTCCGTCGCAATCGCTCTTCTTTCGCCCGCCTTGCGACCCCAAGAGCGCCCTTTCCATCGCGCACACTCGTGCTCTCTATTCAATACTTATTCATTCTCACACCCGACTATTTCCACATTTCCCCCCACTAAAAAACAATGCCGCATTCGCAAACGAGTAAGTACGCCCTGGAACTGAAGTGAATAGGTAAATAACACGAGTCGTCCCTCGGGAGCTCGCGATGCTCGGTTTATCTCTCAAAAATTGGCCGCAGGTATCCGCATTATTTCTGCCCGAGTGGCCCCACCACGATTAAGCTCGTATCGTAATCGTAAATCAAAGCGCGAATAGTTGCCAGCGGCATGTAGGACACGGCGATATTATCGCAGGTTTATTATCAACCGGTGCTCCGTCCCAGCGCGATCCCGACGTACGCTTTTAGTCCGTGCCCCCCCCCCCCCCCATATTTCTGCGCTCCTTTGACGCCGCGCGAAAGGACTCTTTGTGAATAATACTGCAAAGCGAAATGTGGAGAAGGGGGGGGGGGCGATTTAAAGCGAGCTCCTCGAGGAAGAGGCTCGAAAATTTACGCAGCCGCGACGGACGAATGCGTTTGACAAGAGGATGGATTTCGCGTACTGCGAGCTTTCGATCGCCAATTTTCTCGAATTTTGATAATAATTCTCGAGTTGATAATAAAAATAATTTTAATAATGGGTAAGGATACGAACATTCATTAGTCGTGCTCTTAAGGAGCAGTGTATTTCTCAGGTATGATTTTAATTCTCGATGTGGTTTTACTGGAGTGAAATCGTGTGAGAAAAATCATTTTTTGCCACTGGTGTGTGGCTCGATAATTAAAAGTTGAGTAATAATAAGTAAAATTGAAAATAAAGAGATATGTAATTCAAGAGATTGGAGGCGTTGAGTGCATTTTAGATATCAGGAAAAAGGCATAGAATAAGGCATAGGCAAAAAAGCATAAAAAAGGCGTAGGTAATTTTATAATATAGGTAAAATGCTTCTAACTACTTTGCTCGTTGTCAATTTAGGGACGATCGGTGATTCTTGGTTTGACGGATCGTTTGTCCGCGCGCCATATTTTAATTCTCCGTTTGATCTCGCGGAGTTTGAAGTTCGGTCGACCGCATTGACACGTTCGCGTGGAATAATAATGATTCTGACCACTGGCGTGCGGCTGAAATAATTAAATGGTTATTACATTATGGATCGAGCGGAATTAATGTTGGAAAAATTGCGAAGTTTAGGGGCGACGAATTAAATGGTATTAAGAAAGATGGCGTGGAAAAACATCGGACACTGGGGTAACTGGAGCGGCACACGAATCCTGGAACTTTTGATTGCCGGACGACTGCGCTACCAACTAAATTATTGTTATTCCACAGAAAATGTCGACGTGGTCGACAGAAATTCTGACTCCATCAGACCGGATGGAGAATTAAAGTATAAATTGCGCGAGCGGTCTCTCTGTTGGACCAAGCGTCACTGATCGTTCTTTAATAATAATATTTTAAACGATCGTTTGTGAGAATTGTACATTTTTCTAGCACCGCTAAAAAGTGCGCGGTTTTATATATAGACGCAATTAAAAAGGCGAAAGCATGAAACGTCCAGCCACCAGACGGTCCGATTTTTCTCTCCGCCTTTTTAATTAACTCTTCGATTATGGTTTTGATAAAATATTGTTGATGAAAAAAGAGGAGGTGGAGGCATAGAACTCGATGCTCCGCTGTGTTATTCGATCCTGCAGACTGATATGAATGTACTCCTCGAGCGTAATCGCAGTTTTTTTTTCCATAAATATTTTTTTCCATAAATAACTTGCATAGAATTCGATAGTGGGGGGAGAAAAAGGGAAATCTTCGTTCCACACTTTGCCAAGCGGATCTCCCTTTTTTTGTTTCTCTCTTTTCTTTGGAAAAAAATACTCCAATCAGAGTTTTGAAATGTAAATTTAAAGTCACGGGGTTATGCGTAATTCAGCCGACAAAAATAAACACTCGAATTCGCGAATGTCGGGAGTAAAGAAAAATACGGATAACAGGAGAGGCGGTCGGTATTTTTAGCGTAACGGGAATTTCAAATCACGGCATTTAAATTAACACGAAGGTCCAATGTTGGAGGTACGTATTAAACTCAGAATGATGGGCAAACGTGGAATTATACGCAAACCACGGTGTTTATAACGAAAAGAGACGGATTCTTGCACCATCAGCGGAATAGTTCGTGCGCGTTAAATGCTTATCTTTCATGTATACCGCCATCCGATATTTACGTTACGGTTCATTAAAGCGCGCCTTTGTATGCAATTACGCGCGCATTATTTAGGTTGTAAAGTTGGCATGCCGTATTAATCAGTGCAGACGAAACGGATCAACAGAACGGATTAACGATATAAATCACGAACTATCCGCTACAACAAATATCTCTCGCAATATCAAAGTCGTAATCAAACTGTGCAATCGTCTCAAAGTCGTAAAACACCGATATCGACTCGAGCGATCCAATTATACGTAACTTTTAGACTCCCATAAATACTATCAATTACGAAGCAAGATGGAAGTGGCGGTACAGCGGTGCCTGTAACGCGATTACAAAATCATCGACACGATTGACGCGAGCGACAAATCAATTTCGTCCCATTATGCACATTGGCGCTCAACTGCGAATCATCGTGGCGGGCATGCTTGTTTGTATTGTATTTACATTAAAGTCAGAATTAACTCTTGCGCCAACATTTTCACGGCTGGCCAGAGTGGTTTGCATTGATCGTTTCGGTATTAAAGTAATCCGCTGCAACAGGCCGAATCTACGGTGCAGATTAACCGCCACGATCGAAGTTCCGATTCAAATATCACGATTTTGCGGCTCGAACGATAAACCATCCATCCCCCTTCGATCCAAGTTATCACACGTGTATGCACAAGTTGTACGCGCAAAGACGCTCCGAGCATTTTTGCTCGTGTAATAATTATGTCGATAATTCGTAAATAAAACGTGGCCTGAAAGCGGCGGCCTGTTGTTTAGGATAATTGTTTACACGATGGCCGGGTTCCTTTTGCTCGGCGCTATTAACGGGCAGGTTGGTTTATTCCGTAAAACGCGTCGAAAAAATCGATGCGTTCTTGCAGTACTTTATTTTCTACCGGCGGACGGTTAAAAATATCGCATTGCTATACCCGACGCCTCAGTTTGATGACAACGCCAGAGGCAGGAAGTTTGTGTGACGTGAAATCTACAGCATGAAATATAGCGGCGCTGCGTTATTGGGGACTGAATTTTCACCGATTTTATGAGGGACGCACGCGACTTTTTTCCCCTCTTCTCTTTGGCTATCCGAGCTCTCGTATCCTAGGCCGATTTTTTTGCGACTGACCAAAAGTACGGCTTCGGCCAGTCCTACGGGCTTCTTTGAAAATATTCGCTTACCGCGCTTTCGCTTGTCCTTCAGCGCATTATTCGTCGATACCCGAGTCAAATATACACTGAATTTATTCCGCGCCATGCAGCGATGCGAATCTACTGTAAGCGGCGTAGCAACAAGTTGACCCGAAGGAACTTGAATATTATCGAGAGTTTCTTAAGAATTTCAAGACACCGGAAACTAATAAAAATTCCGGTGGGTACCTACTACCGGTTATTTGTTCGGCACACTGGCAACGAGCGAGTAACTTTCGATAGTAAGTCAAACAAGAAAGTCAAACAACAAGGATCTTCTGAGGAGTTCGTGCCACCGAAAATTAATCAAAATTCCAATCGATACGTATTATCGGTTTTTCGCTCGACGCACCCCCCGGATCAAAAATAACTTATGGTAATAAGTAGAGTGGATTAAAGTCAAAGTATCGACTTATTTTCCAATGTCTATTACTTTTTCGCGTTTATTAACAATGATCAACAGCTTGAATATCTCAGAAATTTTTTTTAATAACTTACTAAATAGATTCGTGATTGATCGAAGGTCATTAAATGAGTAAAAGTAGAAACGTGAGGAACTTAACTTGAATTTCTGCATCCAGCTAACCGATGATAGCCGAGTACAGTTACATTCCTTTCCTCGATATCTTCGATGCACACAGCTGTCCGTGCAAGCGTTCCTCGACCTACATATTCTTTCATACTTTGTATAACAAAGCAAGGAAAAGTATCGATACCAATACTCCCTTGTATACATCATAGTCTTTAAGCGATTGGGTATCGATCGTACCAACCGAACGAATTACAGTCTTTCACTCGGCTTTTTCTCGTTTCATAACGACGTATCGCTTTGCGTAAGAATTGCGGCTTTCCATGTCGGAAGAATATTGTTTCTTTGCCGCAAAACCTGATTTCGCTATTTCACAATAAACGGGAGCTCAGCGATTTACTTTCCCGCACCTTCTATGACAGAAAAATGTTCTGCTTAAAACGAGCCATTTTTACCACTCTAGTCAACTCTACGTTTAATCGAGCCTTTCGATATACATCCACAAATCCGTGTATTCCGCCTATCAGGAGTCGCCGCTCATGCATTTCGAACCAATCAGCCATCTTGCTTTCTCTTCTCCAATCACAATAAGCCTTATATCGCGTATCTGCACTCACTTTAGTGAATACATCCTTGATGCACAAACAGCATTTTTATTTATTTTTACTTTACTCACCAGTGATAGCAAAAGAGTCGAACAGCAGGTTCGACAGACGGAGGACGACATTACGGTTAGTACAGACATCGGCCTCGATTCTCGACGAGACGAGGGGTTCCATGATGTACAGTATTTTTATATAGCCGAGTTCGTAGAAAGGCTACACATCCTGGCCGCTGGTACCCCGAAAATTATTGCTTTCATAATTCCCGACGTGGTACAGCTCAGTGCATATTTCGTTGGGCGTGTCGGTCGATCCCTGTCGGATCGTGGGGTCGCCAATGTAATCTCGGGAGGGGCCGCCCCGAGGAACGGCGGAATTTGAAGTTACGACACTGACCCGCCATTGACAATGAAAGGCGAAAACTCAGCATCCACAAATTCCCCCATTCGACGCCATTACCCGTCGCCCTTTTTTACCCTCGACCCTCCTCCTCCTCCTCCTCTTCCCGCAAGCCTCCCCCGGCGAGCTGTGTGCGTCCGACAAGCAGCCACCGTGCCTTTTTTTCGCCCTGCAGCTCCCCTCTACGCACCGTATTTTGTACATCGATCGTCGGGGCCGTGTCGTGTGCCATATCTGTCCTGTATCTTCAGAAGAGAGATCGTCAACCCTTGGAGCTCCTCCTTGGAACGTCGAATATTTCTTCTGGTTGATGTACAAAAAAATGGAGGTCACTGATTATCCTACAGTATGTAGAAACATGGAGTAGTCGTTGTAAAGAACGAAGATGTACCTTGTTCCTGAATTTTGGCGCCGGATATCAAGTTCGTTTAATTTGGAATCCGTTATTTAAAGTAGAACGCGGATGATTATTTATACGTCTCCCAACGGCTTCCATCGCCGCATCATAATTGTGTTGACCGTAATGTAATCTTTTTTTAAGCCAATTACCGCGGAAACGAAGTTTCATATAGGATACGCCGGATATTATATCGCCATTAGTTCTTTCCGTACAAATGTAATTCCCATTAATCGTCGTATGCGCCGCACTGTAAACCGAGCCTCGCGCGTACTCCATATTCATTCCGTTCGTATTAATTTTCCGTGTGTAAATATGGGCGCGTATAATCGGTCCATCGAGGTTTCATCCAGGCGCCACCCTCCCCAAATTTTTATCCGGTCTGCTCGGCCGCTTCTCCCCCTCCCTTCGTTAATTCCGCACCCTCCAGGCCAGCTACCCTTCCTCCTTTGTGGATCTAGATCAAAGGCACTCGGTATAATTCCAGTATTTTACAACACACTTAGAACTCGCAGGACGTGCTTAAATGAACAACGTTAATCGATATCGCAACGATTGCTCACGCAACTGTCGATCCGTTGAGACAGATTCTTTAATCACTCGGGCAATCGAGATTTTTGTAAGCGATGGAAAGGATTAAAAATATTCTTGGTGAGAGCTTAAAAGTCATGAGAATAGAATTTTTACAAAGATCGTCCCGGTATTCGATCCACGCTCGTATGATCAAACGTACATCGAATAATTCCAGAGGTTAATAACAATCGCGCGAAGTACCTCGGAGAATATTTCTAGCCTTCAATTCCGAATTCTTGGTCGACAAGCTGCGTATTTGAACTGTCTTGCTGGAAGAAAATCATTCGCGGATCAAAGAAGCTGGGTGTATATTTAATCGAGCCACCGATTCGAGGGAAAAACAAATCGTACTTCAATTCTAAAAGCAAATAATTCGTGCAAAACCGCTACTAGGCTCTCCACTCTCCACGCGTATAATCCGTACATCGATGCCCCTTCCAAGATTACCCTCAAAATTTCCCTCCCCCGGCCCGTCATTAATTTCCCCTAGTCGCCTCCTCCCTCGCCCCGACAACCCTTCGGCTCAGGCCGCCATCCGGGGGCATAATAAACTTTCCTTACCCCCTCACCTCCTGGCGCACGACTATTTTCAGCGCTCCACTTTCTTTGTATCCCAAACAGGAGAGGTGTCCAGGGAGCGAGGGGAGGGGGGGGGGGGCGTTACGAGGCGGTGGGAGGGGGGAGATGAGTGAGGAGGGGGAGAAAACCTGCGGGGCTTCCTGGAGAGCGCAGTTTGACACTTCAATTATACAGTTAAGTGGCGCGGTCCGCATTAATTTTCTTTCCTCGACCGACGGCTACGCGTCTTCCAGGTGGCCTCTCACCTGCAAATTGGAACCGCCGGCACCCTTGTCGTTGCACAAAAGGAATCCCTCGCCAGTGGCGAGGCGCGTCCCATATAAATCGCGCCCTCTCGCCACTGGCGAATCTTACGCTGGTCCCGGGGGCAGAGCTTGAGCCATTCTCTAATCGGTTTTGATCGATCGACCGTGGCCATCGATGGCGAGAATCGGTTCGAAGGGCAGGAGGCGCTCTTGCACGACTTTCTTGTATTGTAAGTTGTTCTTGTGCGAGTATACAGATCGATTTATTTATATATGTATTATATATAATTGTATGTATAATGGCTAATATTATATAATATATAATTGCATGTACAATGGCTAATACTATATAATTCTATATATAAAAATAAATATATCAGTGTCTAAGAAGTATATTTCAAACGATCATTGCGAGTATCATTAATTTGTTTTATATCGAAAATTATGCGTTGTATATTTGGATGTAATTAATAAGGGGAAAGCCTGGGGAAAAATTCATTTATACGTTGAAAGCTCCGTGATCGTTTTGACCGAGGCTTTACGGGAGGGCTAATTTGTTAACTGCTCGAACAAGAATGGCGCATGTCCGAGGGAACGTCTGAAAGATTTCGAGACCGGGTAGAGGCGGCAGGAGTGGAAATGCATTACGCATCCGTATAAATATCCTCGGCTCCGTGAAATGGAGTTCCGTAAGTGGTATAATACCCGGTACAGTCAGACGGTAATGAGCAGGAGCTAAGCATATTTGTGCACCGCCATCATCGCGTTTTCGCTACTTCTCCATACTGCTAAGAGCTGCTCCTTCTTTCGTTTCCACCCTCGTGCCCTCGTAGTTTCTGTCTCAAACCCAGTATTTTCTTAGTCGCCTTGCTCGTTGCCTTCGCGACTCGACAATTAGTAACTTTCACGGTTGTTTTTGTACGACGACGAAAGTGAGAGTTTCTTCGAAATGAGGAAATTGCAAAGATACGATAGACTCTATACCTGATTAAGCATAACATCTTTTCATTCCTCTTTCTAATACGGTATCGAGCTTTAATGGAAATAAGATATACGAAAGAAACGAGACACGAAACTGCAAGAAACGAACAATGCATTGAGAGCTACAGATATGTATGTCGAAATACAGAAATAAAGTATCGTTTCTCGCGGTGTTACAACTTGTCCTATTCATTTTTAATTCGCTCCGCCTTATAATCCGTTCACCAGCCTTAATCTTTCCACGGCGGCGAAAGGGGGAAGAGCGGAGCTGTTATAAATAAAGGAGGAAATTCGGAGCAAAGCGTCCAGGAATGTAATTCGTTGATCCGTACGGATCCGGCTTAATTCAAGATGTCCCGCGCAGAGAAAAGGCGGGATCGATCCTGGCCAAGAATTTGTGGCTGGCACTTGAGAACTAATCAGGCACTAATGGCCGTTGCTCCATGTCGATGGGAAATTAACCGCTCGCCTAAGAAAAACTCGGCCCTGGATCGACGGCCGGAAACGTTTGTCAGGCGCCAGCAACTTTTTCCTAACTATTCAATCAAGATTTCGCTCTGGACCTCCACGGAAATTTCCTCCATGAGAATGCCCGGCCGATATAACCGGGCTTCGAAGTACGTGTCAATCGTATTTGGGCATCGAAATATGTTCTATAAGCAGTTTATATGTAGCGGTATTAATTCTTCGCCATTTTATATACATATACATAT